>JAHWFP010215458.1:17229-49953 GCA_023313725.1 Lithobius niger
CCCCCCCCCCCCCCCCACAAAAAAAACTCTCAATCTTTACTATTGTATTGCAAGTTGCAACGTATAATTTCGCCTTGTCAACCTAGAATCAAAAATATATTAAACCAGTAGCATTGCAGATTAAACATTAATCGCCTTAATCGGCTTTTGCTAGTAAACATCATCGACATCCTTGGTTTACAAATTGTTTAAAATTAGCCTTTTAGTAGCAACGAAGTCCTGTGTTGCTGTGTAAAGACGACACGAATTCCAAGCCAAATGGTTTGGAATTTGTGTCGTCTTTATAGTATTATCAGCCTACAGCGTTTGCCGATAATACAATTACGGTCTAGTCGCACAAAGCCTGTAATCTAACATTAAAACTAACGAACGCTAATTATTTTGTAATTATTATATATCCAGAGCGCGTAACGCGAGGTTTATAGTTTCAAATTAATTAGCATAATGTCCGGTTTTAGTCTGGTTACAGGCTGAGTGCGAAAATATTTGTAGCCCTATATATAATCCACGAAAGCTAAAGCTAATTCAAAATAAATAATAACAAGATACTGAACATTCGTTATACCTATTATTATTGATAACGTAATGCTACGTTTTGCGAGCTTACCACTCTATCAGTTCATAAATTTATTTCTCCACAACGAGAAGTCGTCTTGAATTCAGCGCGGCTGCGTCAACAGCTTCCACGGCAACCAAGCACTGCTAAAATTGGCCGAGAGAGGGCTCTGTGTGTGTCCACAGTACGAAAATTTGAATCGTTTGCTAATAATTACCATCACATCGAAATTCTAAAGGACTAATGTGGAAAATGAACATTATTTATGCTTATAGATCGCCGAAAAAAAAAATGACACGATGATAAAATGACAAAAATGAGACTTGTCTAAAAAATTATAAAGTGTGATATTAAAATACGAAAACCAGACTGAATACGTCTCCTGCAAGGCTACTTATAGGTAAAGGCTTAACGCTCGGTTTCACGTAGCATGCTAGACGCGTCGTCCAAGCGTTGCGCTGAACTGAAAGCACGAAGAACGAAAAATCCCAATCGTAGCATTGATTAGTGTTAGCGGGATGCACAAAAACGTGATATCTTCTCATTATTAGATTTACCGGTGTTGCAGCGCTAAACGAACATTATTTTACGGTAATGGTGACTATTCTTGAAGTCTTCGGACGATTTACTGCTACGTCAAAGGATCGTTTAACACATTTTTAATGAGAATTGAAAACGCCGTAGCGTATCATACAGTACAATACACACGTACCTTGGTTGCTCTTCTGCTTGAAATTCATGAAATTAAACCTCCGGAGACTTTGTTTTGTCGTCGAGTGAACAAAGAGGTACGTAGCGTGAAGCCATTGTTGTTAAAGTTTAATTATCTGGTGTCAATGCAGTGTTTTAAGTTTAAAATCCGCGTATCGCATGTCACACGTAGTACCTTTCACAGTTCAGTCCGCATGCTAGAGCAGTTCATTTTGGGGTGTAAGTAGCGCGACTGGTGGCAGAATCGGTGGCTAACTGAACGACGCGTCGAATTTCCAACGTTAAGCCTTTACGTATACGTAGCCTTGTCTCCTGCTACTGAATACGTTCTCCTGCTAGTATATCAGAAACAAAACCGACAAGCTTCAGCCAATCAAAGTAGATCAGAAGATACAAGAATGGCTGTCACCAAGCTGCTACATTAGTTGCCAAGCTAATCCCACCGACTATTAGATCAAAGGTAAAATGAAAAACCTTACCTTTGATGCAACCCCGTAGCAATGGTCAAGTTTTTCGTTTAACGTCTGAAGTAATAGTCTGTGGGATTAGCTAGACAACTAATTGAACAACTAGGTGGCAGCCATTTTTGTTTTGATATCAATACTTTGATTGGCTACAACTTGGCGTGTTCTTTCACCCTTATGGGTTTTGCTTCTGATATCACTTATACTTATACTTTCATAACTTTTGTATCGTTCGAGTTTCTTATTTAGAGCTTTGAACTGGACACTCGTAGCTTTGGTCCAGCTCTTATAGTTTTTTGTATTCCCACCGTTCATAAAATTAGTATTACAAATGATTGCAATGTTTGCTGTGGCTAAGACTAATTTAAGATGTTTGAAACTGACGGATTTTTACCCGTACAGCTCAAAGCCACAAACATCAACAAATAAGTAGCGTGTCCAATGTATCGACAATGCTCGTGTTGCAGATTATTTGTGGTAGTCAGTTTGCATTGTTACTCGTTAACTAATAACAGTGGCACGCAGGGTAGACGTGGGCTTAGGGTAAGTTATTTTAAGTTAGTCACTGGAGAGAGCGCATCGCGTAATGATTTCAGCTCTCGTAAATTGTAAATAAATAAATAAATAAAGAGTGATAATTATTTTGATCATAAGTTGCGTTTTTCAACATACATGAAAATACATGCTGATTGAGGGATCGAACTCGTCTGTGTAATTTTGCGCGTTTTGAATATTTATCCGAGTTTCCGAGGTTCACTTATCCTTTTATTTAAATCTTCCAGTGGTGTATGCCAGCGGTTTATGCATTGTTTAAACAATTATTTTTTGCTGGCTAATAAACGCTGATTCAGTGAGCCTACCCGTCTATGAATTTTTGCGCGTTTTGAATAGTTATCCGATTTTCAGTAATCTTTTAATTTTAATCATCCTGCATCGTCCAGCATCGTTTAAACAATTATTTGTCTTGGGCTAATAATATTATTGTGTGGAAAATTAAGTTTCATTAATCCGCCTGGGAATCTGGCTGTTGCAGACATAGGGCCTTAGGGCTTCGGGCAGATGACCAGGAATGGTTAACGCTCGTTAAACCCTTTGAAACCCTTTGAAGTTTCATTTTTTACAGTCTTATTGTTGCCGGCCACTTTGCAACGTAGTAATGATTTAAATGTGATTGTTACTTCTTATTGTTGGTTACATGGACGGGACTTCGGAATCAGGGCATATAAGGTGTAGATGTAAGTGTTCCATTTAATGTCTAGAAGGTCATTTCTATAAATTAAAATCAACAAGGGACTTAATACAGATCCTTGAGGAACTCCATACTTTACATCCGAGTAATAATAATAATAATAACAATATAATTTATTGGATAAGACAAGCTCGAATTTCATGTAGAACTTGCAAAAGCAGCAATAAGATTTGACAGAATATTTTGATTTTTGTAAATTTCTTTTGTTTTATTAAGTTTATTTCCAAACAAGACTTTTACTATTTTATTTTGTAAATTTTGAAGTCTTTGAATTATATAATCTGATGCTAAACCATAAATTTCAGTACAATTTCGTAACTAACTTTAATAATAATAATAATAATAATAATAATAATAATAATAATAATTAATAATAACCGCCTTTGTAGGAAAATTCAATTTTCGCGTGAATAAAAAAAAATGCTGTCTTCCATGTCGACTTTTTTTCAAATAATATGCTAAAATAAAAATTATTTTTCTTTAACCTTAATTTTGTTATTTACTTCTGACTTTTTATTATTAGCCAACCCAAAGCAAAAAATAAATAAATACATAAGATGACAATAGCGATAGCAAAGCACAGTCTTTGCCCAAATCTTTCTAGTCTCTTCTGCCTGCACTGTATTGGGTTAAACATACTGTAAAAAAAATACTCGACATCAAATTGCGGAAAATAAATGTTGTAAAGCCTTTATAAACGGGACAGTTTGCCACAGCGGGTTTCATACGAGAACTTAAAAAAAATTTGACCGTATTTGAATTTTTTTTTAAATGGTTATAATTTACCTTACGTCCTTCATTTCTGCACGCAAGAAGCAGTCTGGGACAAAATCGTAATGCAGTTCGGGATATCGTTAGCGACATCTTATAGTAGCAAGAGAAAAGCCTGCACGTTGTATCTTCTATCACGTCTCATAACAACTGATTGCAGCCTGACGAATAATGACGTTTATAAATCAGTTGTTGCTATGGAGATCGCTATCGCAGCCAGGTGGAAGACGAAGCTATTGGCAGGTAACATGACGTCATATTTTAAAAGCAAAGAGGGAAATCGGAAATAAAAAGTAAGATAAGGTTTAACCAGGAGCCGATACCGCGGCATTGTTGAATTGTTTAGTTCACGTGAAACCTTACTGCTATATTCAACCATTAAACGTAAATAAAATTAAAACCATAGCTCAATTTTCAAAAAATTTAAACAAAGAATAAATAATCTATGTCTCCTGTTACGTTCTGTTTAGATTACTGAATATATTGCTTTTTTTTTTACCAGCATTCACTTGAGTTGGAAACGAAGAAGCTGACCACTGGGATATTGCTGTTCGCTTTGCTCGGGATCCCTGGGGCTTCCTTGCAAAGCTTGCGGTGTGCCGTGGAACCTAGTTTTTGCTTCGTCACGTAAATTTTGTTTTAAAACAACCCAGTCCTGCAAAGGGTTATGCTTGGACAAAAAAAAAAAAAAAAAAACGCTTAACCCTTAAAGACGCATGCACTTCATGATTTTTTTTAAGGTCAGTTGCTGGATTCGAACCGGCATTCACTTGTTTGGAGATGCAGATCCTAACCAATGGAATGTTGCCACTCGCTTTGCTTTGGGTTCCCGGGACCCACTCATAAAGCTCGCAGTGTGCCATGGGGCCTATTTTTTGCTCCGTCACGTAGATTTTGTTTTTAAACCACACTGTCCTGAAAAGGGTTAATGCTAGTTGGCCTAGAATTAACGAGAGGTCGATACACACACACACCTACTGTTTGAGCTAAATACATTGTAAGAAACGCTGTGGTGACTGCATGGCTGGCTGGGTAACCCTCCCCGGATGCCATGCGAGAAATGAATCACATTTAGGGAGGGAGGGTGGAGGGGAAAGTGCGTTGTAGATTCGCGGGGAGGGGGGAAGAGAATGGAGGAAGTATCAAGAATCTACGTATGCTTCGTTTGGTGGAAGTCTTTTTAGTAGTTACGAAAACAATCTGCTACGAGATATGTAAATTGACTTGACGAATCAATCATAATAAACATAAAAAGTAATTCATGCCTACATTTGCTGTCGACAGACTAAACTCAGCCAATCAAATTCGTGTAATTTTAACAGTAATAGTTATTGTTTAGAAGCGAGCGGTTAATGGTTTTTAACCAACGAGTGTGATTATTGGCACTGCTCGAGTATTCAAAGGTCGAGGGCGTCAGCCCGAGACCTTTGCATACGAGAGCAGTGCCAATAATCGCACCCGTTGGCTAAAAACCGTTAACCGCTCGTTTCTAACCAATAACTGTTTTAAACGACGGTTGGAACGTCGAGCTAACTCGTATTTAATTAAAACGTGTTTATTTTTTTTGTGAAAATATCTCGATATGAATGAAGGTCATTCCATTTTATTTTATGGAGGGTGGAGTGGTTGGTAGACCGACGAGTCCTTTGCGTCCGTTTGTGGGGGGAGTGGGTGGGAAGGAGACGAAGCGTCGTTTCGCCGTATTTCACGCTAGCCAGCTCGCTTGTGTTTTCGAAGCTTTTCGCAGGGATAGAACTTTGATAAGAGGCCGCAGGGATAGAATGACATGCGAGGAAGGTATGTAATTCATTTTGAGTGTTTGCAGTTTGAGAATTGTTAAAAAAAAATACGGTAATAGGGTATCGGTATGAATGAATTGCATTTCAGTTTGTAGAGGGAGGGGGGGGGGGAATTAACGCGTAGTGAATAGGTTAGTTACGGGCCTGACATAATTATAAGAGTTTGCAGGGATGGGATTACATTCCTTTTAAGTAATTGGTTTTTGCACGTTTTTATTGTGTTACGTTGTTTTTTTTTGCACGCTGTAATTGGTTGTTAGTGTGTGCGTTCTCGGTCGCGTGATCCGGAAGTGTCAAAAGTGTGGGTTATTGGCAAAAGTGTGGGGTATCGGCAAAAGTGTGGGGTAACTTGATAACCCACACTGTTTGCGATGACGCACACTTCCGGTGTTAGTTAACGGGATTTAACCAACGGAAATTTAGCATCGCGTTGAGTTAGCGTGACGTCACAGCCGTGGTTTAACAAAGTTTATTCTTTAATGTTGGCAAATTAAAATCCGCCACATCACTTAACTATAACAACACACTTAAAATGACGTGAAACAAGACTCTCCCCTCCCCCGCTCCACAGTCCGTTAGGTTGTTTTTGGCAGATGTAACGGCTAAATGGGCAATGGCAAATGTGAAAATTTTCGATTAAAAAATGTATAGGCTTAAAATTCCTCCAGAAAAAAAAAGAGATAAAGATAAGATGGTGTGACGTTTTGCACTTCACAGTCCTATGAAAGTTGTGAAATCTAGCCAAAAACCAAAACTGGTATGAGAAAATCCGCCAAGTTTCCAAAAGGGATCACCCAGGGAAAGGCCGCCAAGGTTAATCATATTAGCCCAAATTAATCACACCGAAAAATACTTTGGACGTTAAATAAAAACTTGAAGATTGCTCCCGTCTTCTAGTTTTCATTTAACTTTCGAACTATTAGTCGGTGCGATTAACTTGGCTGATAGGATTGACCTTGGCGGCCTCTCCCTGGTTGAGATCACTACCTTCAACGGCCGACTCTTTTTTGAAACTTGGCTGCTTCTCTCATACCAGTTTAGGTAAAAATTTAGAAGCAGAATAATATTTAAAAAGGGCACCAAGGAAATTTCCAATATCCTGGTTGTTGTGCCAATATGAAAACGAGTTATCTCGGGAGTATCGGGTAATGTCAACACGTGATACCCGAGTATACTTGTGCGCAATGGCGAACATGTTAAGGTAAGGTTTAACTATATCGAAGTCAAAACAGGAAAGGAACACGACTCAATAAAAGGTTTCAGATACCACAATGTTGCTGGAGTGTTTAGTCTACGTGAAACCTTTCTGTTGTATTCCACAATTAGATACATAAATCAAATTTAAACCATTGCAACCGCGAAAAAAAAAAACACTGCAAGGTAAAAAACGGAACGAAACGGTTATTTAATGTTTTATTGCGTCAGTTTTAATACTGTGTAAATTTTTAGAAATGTTGAGGCCTAAACTTAGAAGGAATGACATATATATGGCTTTGTTTCACTGTGTCTAGATTATCGAGTATATTTCATTTTTTGTATTGATAAGATTTAACGCCAGTTGGTTGTAATTAAGGAAAATTGGAAATAAGCGAACAGCGAAAATCATACACTAGAAATAACGTAGTTCAGTAAGCCACCTTTATGCACTTCCGTTTCGTCGGAGTGGCATGACCCGGATTCCAACCGGCTACCCAGTTCGCCTCCAGATCACTTGCATAGCGCCTTATTCGCTATGGTCACATCCTCCACTGGCTGATGTGTGGTTAATTTTTGCATTACATTGTCCTCATTGGAATGTTTCCCTGGAGGTTTTTTGGTGGTATGTAGCTGCCTGCTTGCATGTCTTTACTGCGCATGTGCAATGCAGTCCTCCTCTATATTAAGCGGGAACGTGGCCAGTTCCGGCATTTATTTTCTCTCAATCTGTCAGACGGTGACTCCAGAGGGAAGGCAGGGCGGGCCCTTGGTTAAGTATGTTTAGGCAAATAAGAAACCATTTTTAGCCGGCCAGGCTGAGGGCTGGCAAAATGTTCTTTCTTATTTGCCAAACATATTAACCTGATAATTTTTGCATTATCAGCTGACCTCGTTAAACGTGGTGGAGGGCACCGATCTGACCGGGTGCCCTGGGATGCAAGCAGGCGTTCCACCCAAAATTTTTATTATGGTAAAAATTCGCACTTTATTCAGAACAGGGTGATGAAACGGGAAGTTGGAACTCTTTTGCAGGGTTTGGTGGCCCTGAAAAGGACCGTTGTTTGGGTCTTGCTTCCTTCTGTGGATGGCTTGCTGTCTTCAGTGGGTGGCTTGCTTCTGCTTCGTTCTGTGTGCTTAAGGGGGCTTGACCACAGTCCTGGCTGCGACGATTGGACCCAGCCGGTGTAGTCCTTCTTCTTTTGACATGTTCCTCAGGTAGTGGGAGGTGAATGTCGTTGAATGACGCCAGGATGCGGCTGCGTGGATTTCCTCTTTCGGACTGGCGTTGTGATGTGCCCATGAAGTTGCTCTTTCCCTGCTTAGGTTGGCTTTGTCGTAGGCAGCATCGATTGTCTTTCTGATCCAATGGGAAATCATTCCGGCTGAGGTTTCTCCCGTTTGTGAGTCAACTGGAAGGAAAAGTTGGTTTCGTCCTCTTCGTATGTCCTCATGTTGAGTACGGGTTAGGTAGAAGCAGAGTGCTCGGATGGGGCATAGCAGGCATTCGGGTTCGTCTCCCGTTATGGTGGAGAGAGCTGGGAATGTGATGGGTTTCGAGGGCTCTGATGGTTTCTGTGTTTTAGCTCGGAAACTTGTTCTTGTGTGAAGAGTTACAGATGAAAAATTTGAAACGAAAATGCAGTAGGCCGGGTCGGCTGACAAGGCTTGGATTTCGGAACAATGGGCACTACCTCCTAGTGTTACGAGAAAGACAGTTTTCCAGGTTAGGAGGTGCAGGGAGCTGTCTTGCATCGGTTCGTAGGGGGCTTCATTAAGGGATTGAAAGACGATTGATAAGTCCCAGTCTGGAATGATTCTTCTCGTTGTGGGTCGTTCGAAGGAGCGGAGGAGAGCCGAGATCCGGTAGTCTTCGAGCAGGTTGGTCTTCCCTGTAGCCTTGAAGACCGAGTTTAGGGCTGAACGGTAGACGAGAATTGTTGAGCCTTTGACCTTGTGGGTGTTAAAAAGGTCGGTGAAGAATCTTAGTAGTTCGGGTAGAGAGGGGTCGTTTGGATTAATTTTCGTTGTGAAACACCAATGAAACCATTTGAACTAGTGGCTGTCGTACATTCTGTTTGTTGAGTCTCTGGTGGCTTTAGAAGTGATTCGGGTGGCATCTCCTTGATGAATTCCAGCCTTTTTGAGGAGTTTGATGATAGTAGCCACCCGTGTAGGTTGAGGTTGGACAGGTTTGGGCGGAGTTTTGAGCCCTTTTGTTGTGACAGAAGATCTAGGAGAAGAGGGAGACTTCTTGGAGTGTCGACTGGTAGAGACAGCAGATGAGAGAACCATGGTGCCACTGGCCAGAAGGGGGCTATGAAGAGGAACAGGTTTTGGCTTTCATCTGCTTTTTGCAGTACTTGTGGAAGGAGTTTGAATGGTGGGAACAGGTATGTGTAAAGGTTGTGCCATGGTTACGTCAAGGCGTCGACTGCCATTGCTTGTTTGTCCGGGATCGGGCTGATGTAATGAGGCAGTCTGGCATTGTGCCTCGTGGCGAATAGGTCTAACATTGGTGTTCCCCATGTCGTGAAGAGATATTCGTAGATGGATTTCTTAAGGCACCATTCTCCCGTTGGAGGTGTCTGTCGCTAAAGGGAGTCTGCGATGACGTTCCTGTTCCCTGGGATGTGAAATGGTAACAGTGTTATGTTGTTCGAGATGCAGAGGTTGAGGATCTCGGAGGTTAGATTGTGGAGCAGTCTGGATTTGGTCCGGCCTTATGTCTTTTCTTATGTAAGCTAGTGCAGTCGTGTTGTCGGCTTGAACTTGGATCACTTGGTTTCTGATGTGCGGAAGGAAGTGTTGTAGTGCTAGAAGGATTGTTCGAAGTTCCAGGTAGTTGATGTCGAACGACTTGTTTTCCTGCCAAGTGCCTGAGATTTCTTGATTGTTCAGGTGGGCTCCCCAGCCGTGGTTCGAGGCGTCGGTGAAAAGGAGATAATTGGGGTTGCGTTCGTGAAGTGGAACCGACTTGGTTAGGTTCGTCACGTCTGCCCACCAAAGGAGGCTTTCTTGGGGAAAGTCTTCGTGGAACGGCCATTGTTGGTCTTGGTTGAGGGTGGGGTATGACCAATTGTCGATCTGTTGGTGATGAAAGGGTCTTACCTTTCAGCGACTATAAGGTATTGGTTTGCCATCGAGTCCATTTTCCCGATGAAAAAGTTCAGTTCTCGGAGGGAGAAGGATGTTTGGTTTTGGAAGTGACAAATGTGACTTAGAAGGTCTTGGACTCTTTCTAGTGATGGAGAAATCGTTGCTGATGAAAGATTGAATGGGGTGCCTAGGAATGTGAAGACTTGCTCTGGGGTGAGGTGTGATTTGGATTGGTTCACGCCGAATTCCAATTGGTTTAGGAGCTGAATTGTCTGGTCCCTGTTCTGTTCGAGACGAAGGGGGTCTTGGTTGTGGAGGGCCCAGTCATCAAGGTACGCGCTCGCCTGGATCTGTTGTTGGTGAAGTTGTGCGAGGATTGGTTTTAGAACCATGGTGAAAACTTGGTACAGCGTTCTAACTGCAAGGCAGACAACGGAACACGTAGACTTGGTGGTTGTAGATGAAGAGGAAGAATTTGGTTACGGACAAGTGTAGGGGTACATGAAAGTATGCATGTTCTAGGTCGTCCAGTCGTCCAGTCCAGTCGTTTTGATTGAAGGACTGACGGGTGGTCTCCAGTGTTTCCATCTTGAAGTGGGGGTTGTCGATGTACTTGTTTAGTGGTTTCTTGTTGAAGATGAGTCGCTGGCCTCCTGATTTCTTTGGCCGGGTGAAAACTGTGCTGTAAAACCCTGGGCCCGGGTTGTGGCGTCTGATGATTGCCCTTTTTGCGAGAAGAAGTGCAATCTCGGCCGAAAGGGATTCTGAGAATGGTGATGTGAAGTTCCTCTGAGGAGTGTTTGCTAGCGGTGGGTCCAACAGGAATCTGTGACGAAAGCCCTTCTTGATAGAATTTCGGTGTTGTGAGTTAGTCTTTTCCAAGCTGGGTAGAAGTGGCGGAGTCTTGCGCCGACCGTGAAGCAGGTGAGCCGGGAGCAGTCATTGTTTGCGGTGGGAGCTGCAGCCGCCGGGGGATGAGTAGCGGCTGCAGCGTTCGGGGGTTGCGGCACGCTTCTGCTGGCTTCGTTGGTTGGGGCGGGATCATGCCTGTTGATCTGGCCGAAAAGGCTGGTTCTTGTGACCATTGGAGTTGTCGTTTGGTGTGGGAGTGGAGGAAGTCGACGGTTTGCTCCAATCTTCGGATGTGGTCCGTTGGTTTGGTTGTTTGTTGGTCTTGTATGGATGAAAGGTGGACTTGTCTTGACGAAAGGGTTTGAGCTTGCGTGAAATGTCCAGGTGAGGCGCAAGGGTCGGGATCAAGCCACGGAAGAGGGTGTCAGACTCATGTAAGGGCTGGCTTGGCAGTCGGTGTTTCGTTGATTCGTTTAGATTGTTTGCCGATTTGAGGACTGATTCTCTTAAAATCAGGGTGTTGTTGAACAAAGCCCGTGTTGCCCAATTCAAAGAGTGGTAGGTGGCGAAGCTTGTCTTTTGAAACAGCTGGGAAATGAGGGACGACAGATTGAGAATTTCTTTGGGGCTGGCGTCGGCCGAAAGCTTCTCGCATAAAGCATGACTGCTGTGTTAAGCACGTCGGTTTGGGAGGCGGCCCGTAGGCTCAAGCGTAAGCATTTGTAGTTGTCGATCCGGTGGTGGTGAAAGGGTCTTACCTTCCAGCGACCATAAGGTATTAGGTTGGCCATCGAGTCATTTTCCCGATGAGGGAGTTCAGTTCTCGGAGGGTTTGAGCTATTCGGAGGGTTTGACCAATTCGTTTGGGGATAGTGAAGGCGGTCCAAAATCCAGTTTGACTTCGCTGCAGAGGTACTCACATTCTCGGTAGTTGTCGAAGTTGTTTGGGTTAGTGGCGCCATCTCCAAAAGGGTGAAAGAAGCTTGACTCTCGGCTGGGTCTGGGTGCTGGGGGTTCCGTGCCCAATTGTAAAGATTCACCTTTGCCCAGTAGGGAACCGCCATTCCGGAGGAGACAAGTCAGCAGGGTTGTCGATTGGCCTAGAAGGCTACGTGGTTTGGCATCTTTGTCGCGAAGGGCGAATCCAAATCCGGTCTTAAGTCCTCTATTGATGACAGGAGCATCAGCGGATTGGGACGGTTTGTACAGGAAATAATCTGGTACAGTCTCTTCTACTGTTTTGAGTAGTGACGCAAGAAGGATTGTTGGGTCGTTAATGTTGTCGTCTGGAGAGTGGATGTGTTTCGAGGCCGAAGGAGGTGCTGGTGCTGGACCTTGTGTCGTGACGACAAGCGGCGCAGTGGTTGTGGCCGAAAGGGGTGCTGGTTTTCTTTTCTTTGCCGCGGACGAAAGGATGGGGGAGTGCCGTTTGCAGCTATCGTGGCTCACGGTGGACGCGACCCATTCTTGAGTGTTGGCCCGGCATGTGGACGAGGAGCAAGATGGTGGAGGCTTTGGGGTTGAACTTGCGTATTGACGAAAGACAGAGTCGACCAGAATATGAGTTTCACTGCGGGCGACGCTATTGTCTCTGCAAGAAGAACTGGACAAAAGGTCGAGTGGAGAACTTGCGATAGGCGGCTGGTTCAGCGCGGCAGAAGCTTGGCGGAATTTGCGTTTCGCTTCACGGAAAAATTCTTTGGGTTGGTGGAGGTCCTCTTCCAGGGCCGAAAGGTCAGGAGGAGGTGGGGTCTGTTGGCCGTCTTGAAGCGGTGAATCGTTTTCGTGATTAGCGACATAGGCGTCCCAGTTTAGGCCGGCCGCCCAGCAGTCGTTTTGGACGAAAGGATAGGGGTTAGCAGGAGGAAGCGTAGAACCCGAAGCCGGAGCGATGGGCACAACCACGTCGAGAAGAGATCCATCTTCGGCAGTGGCCATCTTGCGGGCGAAGGACGAAATCCAAATTCCTGGGTGAAAGGCGGAAGACGAAGAACAAGGTGACGCGTAGGAACCTCTGGAGGAAAATGAATGCCGGAACCGGCCACGCTCCCGCTTTATATAGAGGAGGACTGCGTTGCACATGCACAGTAGGTACATGCAAGCAGGCGGCTACACACCACCGAAAAATCTCCAGGGAGACATTCCATTGAGGACAATGTAATGCAAAAAATTATCAGGTTAATATGTTTGGTAAATAAAAAATATTTTTTGGGGGAGGGTGGGGAGGGGAGGGGGATCAAATTTTACACCCCTCTTTACCCTCCCTTCTAGAAAACGTTTGACCACTTTATTTTACTTTTACGATTTGTTTTCTTGATTTTCATAATAAAGAAGGTTTTGAAGAAAACGCTTTTGGAAGGCCCCCACCCATGTTATTTACGCCACAGACTGGAACTGATAGCTCCATTACACGTACATTACACGTCCTCATTTCGTCTTCTAAAGCTTATGTAGGTTAAGTAACTAAGTTCTGCCACCCAAAACCGAAACTGGTATAAGGGAAGCCGCCAAGTTTCCAAAAAGGGTCCCAAGGTTATTCCTATTAGCCAAGTTAATCGCACAGACTAATAGTTCGTAAGTTAAATGAAAGCTAAAACGTTGCTAATCGCGGTAGGAATCTTCCAAGTTTTCATTTAACGACCAGAGTTTTATTTGGTGCGATTACCTTGGCTAATGGCGGCCTTTGGTTTTTTGGAACAACGTACATAAGGTTACACCGTCTTATCTTCATCTGTACCTTTTTTCTAGAGGAATTTTATTTATATGAATTTTCACATTTAAAATTTTCAAATTTACCATTGCCAATTAGCCGTTAGATTAGCCAAATTGACATGGCTTAGTTTATTGTATGACCATTTTTCGCATGCCTAAGTTGCTTCAATCCCATTTTTGCAGACACTGGCTAACAATCGCTGATTTCGTTCGCTTCGCTCACTCAATCAACGCATCCCCTTCAATTGTTTTGTTTATCCCTGCACCTTCCCCTTATTTTTTCAAGATTCCGTTCACATTTAGTCATGCAGAAACCCCCGACGGTCGCTGTTACTAAAACAGCAGAACGGGAAGCATTTTCTTTTTGGGTTATTAACAAAAACTCGTTAGCTCGTGGATGCTCGTATTGTTGCGTAACCATCAAATAACGTGCATCCCTTTATTCTTACGCAATCCACGGCAACGTTAATGTCTCCTTATTTTGTCCTTCGTTACAGTTCAGTTTTTAGTTCGTTCAGGCTTTTACAATAAATCTAAGAACCAGTGTTGATTGTTCAAGCCATTTTGCTTGAAATCTTTGGTTGCAACTTGGAAAAGAAACGAAATTTAAATTCGCTGGTGGCGAATTTCAGAACCCTTCCACGTATTTGTCCTGGCCCCTACAACCCTCAAACCAAAGAAAGGACCATGCTCAGATCATCATGCATCCGTGTGCAAAAAGTTCAGCTACATAGGCTTTCTCAATTTTGTGCTAGCCATGAGCAATGAGTCTATGGGATTTAACATGGGGGCCTGCGTTACTAGCTGGTTACTAGTTACTAGAGAGTCAGTAACATAAAAACAACGTTATTGACACATCTTTCTCTCTATGAATGGTGGACAGTCAGCCCCTAACTTTCATTTTTCCTTTATCCCTGCACCATCTCTTTCCATATACCACAATTTGAAAGATTTCTGTCGCATTGGGATTTATCCTCAATATGCCAAAATATGCTTTAGTTGCCTACAGGTAACAGACACATGTTTGCTAGTGAGGCCACCTTTTTATCATTAACAATCAATTTTTTAACAATCGGATGTCTACAATGGGATCGATGATCTAGTGTTACTTGGCGGAGACACATTAGCCTGTATCTAGATTCTCGACATGAAAATATATGCTTTTAGTTGCTTGCAGTTGATAGAAACATGTAACTTAGGACTGAACAAAAAGTCAGCACACCGTCCTATATTCCGCTCTACCTTTTTTTTTGAGGAATTTTATGTCTATAAATAATTAGCCGTTACATCGGCAAAATTAAGAATTTTTTTCGTTTGCTATCTTCCTTCGTTCACATTTAGTCATGCAAAAACTCCGAAGGTCGCTGTTACAAAAACAGCAGAACACGAAGCATTTTATTTTTGGGTTATTAACAAAAACCCTGTTAGCTCGGGGTTGCTCGTATTGTTGCGTAACCATAATCTAACGTGCATCCATTTATTCTTACGCAATCCACGGCAACGTTAATGTCTCCTTATTTTGTCCTTCGTTATAGTTCAGTTTTAGTCTTCTGTACGCCGTAACCGGCGAGAAGACTATTGCAACGACTTTGTCCGTCCGTCCGTCGCTTTTTTCAACTTCGCAACAGTACCAGATATTGACGACCATTGTTTACAACATCCATTGTTTACAACGTCCATTGTTTAATACACTGCTTCGACGCGTCCATTGTTTACAACGTCAATTGTTTAATAGACTGCTTCGACGTAGGGCCTTAGGGCTTCGGGCAGATGACCAGGAGTGGTTAACGCTCGTTAAACCCTTTTTTTTCGACGTAACTAAATTAAATAATAACAGCAGTTGTATTGCATGATAGAGGTGTGCGTCTCAACATTGGAAGTGGAGGAACTGTACAGAAGACTGGTGCGACTAGGTAGTCGCTGTAGCCGCTTGTTTAGTTCGTCCAGGCTTTTACAAAAGATCTAAGGACCAGTGTTGATTGGTCAAGCCATTGTTGTGTGAAATCTTTGGTTGCAACTTGAAAAAGAAACGAAATTTAAATTCATTTCAAAACCCTCCCACGCATTTGTCCTGACCCCTACAACCCCCAAACCAACAAAAGGAGCATGCTCAGCTCAGATCACCATGCATCCGTCTGCAAAGGTTCATCCACGTAGGCCTTCTTAATTTTGCGCTAGCCATGAGCAATGAGTCTATGGGATTTTAACATGGGGCCAGCGTTACTAGTTACTAGCTAGTCAGTAACATAAAAACAACGTTATTGACGCACCTTCCTCTGTATGATTCGAGGACACTCAGCCTTTAACTATTATTTTTTCTTAATCTCTGACCCTTCCCCTTACATTTTCCACAATTTGAAAGATTTCTGTCGCATTGGGATTCATCCTCAACATGCCAAAATATGCTTCTAGTTGCTTACAGTTAACAGACACATGTCTGATAGTGAGGAATGGAATGGAATGGAATACGCTTTATTGGGGCTATTAATACCCAAGGGTTCAAAGGGTTCAACGAGCGTTAACCACTCCTGGTCATCTGCCCGAGGCCCTAAGGCCCTAATGAATGAATGAATGTTTTATTGGGACCGTGACCCGAAGTCATGCGCCCACAGCAAACAATACAACTACTGCTAGAACCACTAATACAACAAAGGCCAAAACAACAAAACCAGTGCTCCACTCCCTGAAAGATGCCCTACATGACCAGCATTAACATACCTACAAGCACCTGCACCTGTATATGCACACACTTGAATGCCCGCGCCCCTGACGAAGGCAGCCACTGCTCGCAGTCTGGACCAATTATCGTTCTTCTTTGGTCTGGACAGCGATCCATAAGGCCCTAAATTTTATCATTAACAATCAATATTTTAACAATCGGACGTCTACAATGAGATGGTCGACTGTTACTTGGGTACAGATTATTACAGGCTGGTAAGCCATGCTGGCTGTCCTGGGAGTGGTCCCGCATACGGGAGCGCGTAATGATAGGCGGTTGCGAGATGTGGTGGCTTTCTTGGAGGCAACAGGTCGATTCAGGCCAGGTCAATTGTGTTAGGGTATACTCTGCGTCTAGTTGTGTTAAATTGGCATTGTCGTTGTTGTTGCTGGTTTTTAATTAGAGACTCTCTGTAGGGCAGATGGCCTGTGGAAGGCTACCGTCCTGGAAAATAAATAATAATAAATGGGCAACGAACATTTTAGCTTTAAAACGGCAGGGTGATGTCAGACCACTATATAAACAAATTCGTAATAGGGATAATGCTTCCTCTTCACGTTTCCTCAAAGTGCGGATGAATTGTTGGCTCACAGCATTGTTAGCATTTGTTTGTTTAGCTCTAGTTTGTTTGTTTACTGTTTGTTTGTTTGTCTACGCCTTGCGAATGGCTTAAAGGCCGCAATTTATTTGCATTCGGCTCAATAAAAATATCATCTAGACACATCATCTAGTGTGTCGTGCCAAGTTAGGCAACAAACATTACAACAAACATCACATCAATTCAATTGTCGAGGTTGTAAACCATTGTAGCGCAACGCCATAGCATCAGTGTCTTGCTTATATCTTGAAGCATAGTTGGGCACATTTCAGGTACTTAGGGGAAAAATAATAATGCGGTACAGATACTTAAATTGTGTTGAAATCGAGAGCAATGACCCACCTGACAAAAATTAACTCGTGTATGAATGCCAGCTAAGCTGCTTTCAATGCAAAATCTCACCCTCAATAACGTTGAAAATGTGTTACTACCTAGCTAGTCCGCTCATCCCCATGTTAAATCCCATAAGGCGATTATTCATCGATTCTGAGACAACGAGAAGGCTTCCAGCTATGAAATCGGGCAAACGGGTGCAGTACAATACGAACTGCGTACCTTTTATGGGTTGGAGGCTGGGGGCGAAACGGGGATAGCATGGGAGGGCGCGTAACTACGAAAATATTGTTATAACCATTGTTAGTATTGTCTGCATCGTCTCTCATTGGACGACCACAGTTCGGACAATGAGAACGTGTATACTGACGTGCGTGCCTAGACACACACTAGGGTATCACGATAAATCTCAACAACGTTGCAAAGAAATCACGTCCAATTCACAAAAAGTAAACCAACTGTAAAAACAAAGCAAAACAAACAAAGCCAAAAACTGGTGAAGAGGCCACCAAGTTGAGAGTGGTTCGGCCTTCAAAGGAGTGATATCAACACACCAAAACTAACTAAATGAAACAAATTACAAAAAAATTTAAACTATACCAAAAACCTATTAAGGGGTGACTAAGTTGAGAATGGTTCGGCCTATAGGCAAAAGGTAGTAGCAAATTGTTGAAAACCAATTTCTTGTTAACGTGGTACTTTTATTCCACATCTGCACGGTAGTGGAGTTGAGTCAATACACAATTTAAAAAAAAGGAGCGATATCACATCAAAAACCAAAACTGGTAAAAGGGCCCGCCACGTTCCGAATGGTTCAGCCCTTCAAAGGAGTGATATCTGGTTTCGAAAGAGCCGAATGTGAAAGAGAAGGTCTTCTTTGTGGTCTGGCGAAGGGCCTATTTGAGCCGTCCGAAGGTCGAATGAGGCTCCGAGGAATGTGAAGACTTGGGCCGGTGAAAGGCGGGATTTCAGGAAGTTTACTCCAAACCCCAGGGACTTTAGTAGGGAGATGGTCTTGTCTCCGTTGAGTTTCAGTCTTTCGGGGTCCGGGTCGTTCAGGGCCCAGTCGTCCAGGTAGGCACTGGCTTGCACTTGGTGTTGGTGGAGGTATGCTTGAATCGGTTTTAGGACCATAGTGAAAATCCTGGGTGCCGCATTCAGTCCGAAGGGAAGGCAACGGAATTCGTAAACCTTTCGGTTGTAGATAAAATGAAAGAGGTGGGTGATTGCACGGTGAAGCGGAATGTGAAGGTAGGTGTCTTCCAAATCTATCGTGATTGTCCAATTGTTCTGTTGAAACGAAAAACGGATGGTCTCGAGAGTCTCCAATTTGAAATGTTCGTCGTGAATGTATTTGTTCAGGGCTTTCATGTTGAAGATTAGGCGGGAGCCTCCTGACTTCTTTGGTCGGGTGAAAATGGAGCTGTAAAACCCTGGACCCGGTGAGTGGCATTCCACGATGGCTTCCTTTCGTAACAATTCCGTAATTTCTAACGAAAGGCTTGCTGATACTGGAGTGGTGAAGGACCAAGGAGGTGATTTTCTTAGACGTGGTTGGTTTTGGAGGGTTGGGCGAAAGCCGAATTTGATTACGGAAAGGACTTCCTTCTTCCGAGTGAGGTCCTGCCAAGGCTGGGAGAAAATGGCGGAGTCTTCCACCGACTGCAAGCAGGAAAGGTGAGATGTGTCATTGTTGGTTTTTGCGAAAGGAACTCTTGCCACCTGGTGACGAGATGTGGCTGCGACGGTCTGGTGTTGCGGCGCGCTTTTGATGATTAGACTGGCCGGAACGGGAATGAGATGTGTCTGACCGAAAGGGCTGCTGCTTTCTCGGCTGAACGGAAGAGTTGTCATTCGTTTTGGATGAACGCGGAGCGGGAGACTTGTTCCATTCGTCTGACAAAGGATGGAGGTTTGACTGTCTGCTCCTCTGAAAGGGCCGGTTGGACGACGTATTTTGTTTTGGCTTCCGTGATATGTCGAGATGGGGGCAAGCATAGGGATTAGACCTCGGAAAAGTGTTTCAGACTCATGGATCGGTTGTTTGCGAAGCCGGTGACGGGTGGAAACGTTTAGGTTGTTTGCAGATGAAACGGCAATTTCCCGGAGGAGGAGTGTGTTGTTAATAAGGGCTCTCGTGGCCCATTTGATGGCATGGCAGGTTGCGAAGCTCGTCTTCTGGAAGAGTTGAGATGTAAGTGAAGCAAGGTTCCGTATTTCTTCGGGGCTTGCGTTTGCGGAGAGTTTTTCACACAAAGCGTTGACGGCCGTATTCAGGACATCGGATTGGGATGCTGCCCGCAGGCTAAGGCGAAGGCACTTGTCATTCTCGAACAAAACAAACGTTGGAATTTCGGCTTTCTTGGGAATGGAGAGAGCGGTTCCAAAATCCATTTTGACTTCGCTGCAGAGAAATTCGCATTCGAAATATGTGTCAAAGTTCCGTGGATTCACGGCACCGTCCCCAAGCTGTTTTCACGGCCGGGGCGAAGGGCTGGCGGGTTTCTTGTCAAGGATGAGTGGTTTGCTTTTGCCAAGAAGAGATCCTTCGTTATGAAGGAGACATGTGAGGAGAGTTGTTGACTAGCCAAGTAGGTTGTGAGGTTTGGCATCCTTGTCGCGAAGGGCGAAACCGAATCCGGTTTTCAGATCTCTATTGATGACAGGAGCGTCTGCAGGTTGCGACAGGTTGAATAGGAAGGAGTTGGGTACAGTCTCTCCGACCGTCTTGAGAAGAGACACCAATGGCAGTGTTGGGTCTTCGGCCTGGTCGGCCGGGAAGTGGATATGCGTGTCGGTCGGCAAGGAGACGCCAGCACCAGAGGCGGAGCCGGGAGTGGAGCTGTCCTGGCAAGAGAAGTTTCCCTTCGTTTCAAAGCGTTGGTAGGGGGAGATTGGGCAGAGCGTTTGTGTCCTTCGTTGCTCGAAGTTGAGGCAACCCAATCCTGGGTGCAGGCGTGTCGGGCCAAAGACGTGCACGATGGCCGGGGCATCGGGTTGTCTTTCAATTTCCGAACGGCATCGTGAACGATGTCTAGAACTTCACTGCGAGTGACACTGACTCCCTTTCGGGAAGAATTGGATGAAAGGTCCAAAGGAACGTTGCGTGTAGGCGAACGAAGGCCGGCCGTTGCAGATTTTCCTTTGCAACTTGAAGATCCAGACGAAGGGAAGAAAGGTCCAAGGGAGCCAAAGGCGGAGTCCGTTGCCCTGCTTGTATAGGAGACTCCGAAGGGGCCGTGGCATCTGCGAAGGGAGCTTGGGTGGAAGGAACCGAAGGCGCAGGACAGCTGGCGAGGTCGAAATCAGAAACCCATCGGGCGCCGAGTGCGAAGGGAGTAAGAGCACGAGGAGTCGCAGCCAATAAAGTGGGAGCTTCGGAGGTGGCGGCCATCATCGGTCTGAAAATCCAAATTCCAATGCGAAAGGAGAACCTTAAGAGAAGTGACGCGGACGTACTTCTGGAGGAAAATGAATGCCGAAAGCGTCCACGCTCTCGCTTTTATAAGGCAGGACCGCGCCGCGCATGCACGGTGGGATATGCAAGCAGGCGTCTGCACACCGGAAGAAACCTCCAGGAGAACATCACATTCGAGGAATGTAATGCTAAAATTATCAGGTTAAGATGTTTTGGCAATAAAGAAACAAATTTCTAGGACAAATGGTTTATTCTGTAAAGACCATTGTATAAACGATTCCAAATAACAACAAGAACCAAAAAATGAACATCACTATTCCAGCTCAAGTCCGGATCTCCGAAGAGACCAATCGGAAATTAATAAAAGTTGGTACATGCGTTCACCAAGTCCAACAAAGCGTTTTGTTTTAAATTTGAGTGGAAAATATTAAAGGGCAGCGGAGAAAATAAGCATCGAAATTTTGGCTTTAACATGGGAGACCAACGTCAAACCTTACAGTAAAGGCTTACTAATATGATTGAAGTCCTTACTCCAGCAAAACTAGCAAAATTAAAAATAGTAATATATCCGTTCCCATTCAATATTTTTCGGCCAAACTTGGCCACATAGTAGATACGTATGGAAGGTACATTTATACCAAAAATTATGCAATTCTGTGCAAGAATACGAAAATAGGGAGCCAAACGTAAATTTGACAACTGTTCATTTCTTATTGTTGTTCTTCTTCTTGGGGTGCCACCGTTTCAGAAAAAAACTACTGCACCTAACTAAAATCTGAACTACGTTGTACTTCATCCTCAAAGAGACCACTTTTTCAATTGGTCGAGCCATTCCGGAGTTACGAACCATGAATGATCAGTTTTAGTGTTTTTCATTGTTTTAAACATTGTAAGTTAGGTTAAGCATGAGTGTATGGCTTCACAGGCCGTGTAGTATTCAAATAAACAAACAAACAATAAGGGAACAATGGCAATCAGCATACGCCAGCCGCAAGGCATAGACTAAAGAATTGGTTATTGGTTATTGTTTTTTTTATTGTGAGCCTGGGCCCAAGGCAATCTCAAAGTTTATCTCAAAACTACTACAATCATACACCCGCAAATCACACCGAAGCATCTCACTCCCTCCTGGCACAACTTCAAAAAGCACTCTCCAAAACAATCATGGGTACGTAGGAGGAGGGAGAAAGGAGGAAAGGGGAGCAGAAGAGCCTACAGTGTTACGCCTGTCTCTCGGACAAAGCGCAATACTCCTCGTAATGCCACCCTAGAAGCACACAGAGGGGCACTGGACAAAAGATCACTAACCGCAGGTAGCGAGCGATTGCAAGGGAGAGGCGAATTGTGTTGCATCACAAACCGCTTGCACTTAAGGAGAAAATGTTCGTGCATGAAGTCAGTTTGGCAGACGTCACAAACGGGGGACGCACACCATCCCAGACGGAACCAGTGAGCACGAAGTTAAGTATGCCCAGTGCGGAGGCGTGACAAAACATGGGCATCGGCTTTTACAAAAGCATCTAGCACTAGGACCTGTGACACATCGGTTAAACCTGGAACAGGACACGCCCCTTCCCGCGCTGTGCCACTCCTCACCCCAAAGACTGAAGAACTCAGACACTATTACAAGCCGCCGCGACAGTGGTCGCAAGAGCTCAGACCCCGAAACAATCGCTTGACGTGCAAGACCGTCAGCCTGTTCATTCCCAGGGAAGCCCGCATGCCCTCAAACCCACCTGAGGGCCAGTACCCCCTTCTGCATACTGCCCACAGCTTCCTACAGATGGAATAGATCAAAGGACCAGACAGCTCAAGATTAGCTGCAGCCTTCCTCACAACCACGATAGCTCCCTTCGAATCAGTGCACATTACAACAGTAGTGAGCTGTAAATCCAACACTTCATCTATGGAAGCCGATATCGCACCCAGTTCGCACATTGTGCTGGAGGACACGTCCGCTAATCGAAATGCCCTCATAATCTTCACAGTGGGGATGGCAACGCCAACCCATCCCTCCCTAGTGTGTGACATAACGATGCATAAGAAAAGACCTCGCAAAATTCTGATTCGCAGTTGCTGGCAGAGCCATCCTGATCAAGGATGGGCATCAGGCTTGGGCACCAGGTCCAAGGACAGAACGGTCGAACCACAGTAATGGTCGAAAGAGTGATGGACGGCACACTCAACAAAAGAGTGGCACCAAACCCAGGAGGACCCAGCACTGATCGCGTAACAGGTCCAGACCACAGTAGTTGAGGAGAACCTTGGCCATTGGATCTTGCTGACCCCTACCGATGGTGCACAGTCACGCAAAGGGACACCATAAGCTCTTGAATTCGCACATGCAGTGGAGGCTCGCAGCCCTCCACTCACAGAGCTTGCACTGATGTACTAACCAGACGTCCTGTAATAACTCGCAGACAGACATTCACCTCGACTTGCAGAGAGCGCAGATGACGCTGGAATGGGCTCAGAAAGGGCAGGTGGTAGTCGATCACAGACCTGACAAAGGACCTGTAGGTAGGTACCAACGCCCCTCTCGTAACGCCCTTCAGCCAACTCAGTTGCTTGAGGACAGACACTCGACCACAGATTTGTTTCCTCAGCCGGTTCGTGTGAAGTGTCCATTCCAAGTGCTCATTCAACCTAATCCCAGATACTTCACTTCCGAGGACTTCCACGTCACCATCTACAACCAAAGATGCAGAGGTCCTACATCTCTTGGCTCACCGCGAGAAAACTACCAGTTCCGTCTTGGTAGGAGCCAACAGTAGGCCTCTCTCAGACAGACAGACGGCCGGAGACCCTATTGACCCTATCGTTGATTGAGCCAACAATTCACCGCACTTTGAAGAAACGTGAAGAGGAAGCATTACCCTTATTACGAATTAGTTTATTAATAACTGACCAATAAGCGTTAGAGCTCGTATCCCGATAAGCACAGCTGTGAAGTCACACGAATAAAAATGGATTAGAGTTGACGCCAACGCAACGAACTATAATTTGAACTCCAATTCCAGGGAACAAGGACTGTTTTTACTCAATGTTTATGTCAGGAAATGTACGCAGTTTGTTTGTAATGTAAAAGTTTGTGTGTGTTTGTGCATGAGCGTGTGTATGATTGGGTTTGTTTGTGAGTGAACTTAATTCGTGTATTATACAGACTTTTTAATTTGACGTGTCACACGTCAAATTAAAGTGGTTGTAGCAAAAAATGGGCCTCGAGCAAATCGGACCACATCTCAAAAACCTGACAATTGTTGAATTATGATCCGAGGAACGTAAAATCCAGGTGTGGGTGATTTGCAAGTTAGAAGGATAAAATGCTATTTAAACTTGGCTAACCTCTAACAAGGTCTTTCAATGCGAAACTGTCGTCCATAGTACACGAACTAGTGATGACATCAGCGTACAGGTGTACTCATAAGCAAAAATAATGGTGGCCCAGCTTTTCAACTTTGGGGAAATGTGGGTCAAGAGTTGGTTAGAGGCTACTCATTGAAAGATCGGAATTATTCGATTTTGTGACGTCATCGCGTAGATCATTTATATGAATTATAACGAATTTTTATAATAATATTAATTTGCATTACAGAAAATTTAATTATTTATAGTTATTTTAAGAAATTTCGTTTTCGACGATGATGAGCTTAGCCTTGTGTCATTCCGAGCGTCGCAAGACCAAATTATCATGTGGGGGAGAAGGTGGGGGTTAGAGGCAAAAGTGCGTTGTAGGCATGGTGGACGGGAAAGAAGGGGAACAATCTTATGCTTCGTTTTGTGGGAGTTGGGGATGAGGAGAGAAGGATGGAAGAAGTGCATATAACAAAGATACGTCGTAAAAAATGAAAAATGTTTGTGTTAAAAAAAAAAATTTGAAAAGCGTAACTCTAGAATGAATAAGTCGGTGCTTAGTAGTAGTGACAGCCGATGAGAATACGTCGCATTTATCTACAACATTGAAAAGTACGGCATGTTTATTCATTTATATATTCTATACCCTTCTGCCACACTTGATATAGTCTGGTAGAAATTCGAGAAAGGTGTTAGAAGAGCGGAAATTTCGACTTCATGTTAAGACTGTTTTCGTTGAGTCAAGGTTCAGTTTATGACCACGAAAAAAAAAACAATATGGAACGGGGGAGGGGGGGGGACAGAGACTGGGAATTACGTCAGCGTTTGCTTAGCCATAAATATCACTGAATTGCGTAGTACAAGACTGGCGTGCATGAAGGAGGGGGAAGGGGTATTTTTTGGTCTTTTTTTTTAAACTTGATGGTTATAAATAATCTTTATACATATACAAAAAATTAAGCAGCAAAGCTTAAACAAAAGCTGGCCACATGAAATTGTAGTGTTACATTTTCGCGTGGTTATTTTATCGTTTTATGAAAAGAGTAAATAAATTTAAAGTAATCAACCTTACGTAATTCCAGTGCAGTCCAATCCCCCATAATGTAATACTGGATTTGCTGCAAAGTAAGGTATTCGTATAGATTTGAAGCCTGATGAAAAAGGACGAACGGGACGGGAAGCTGTAAAGCAACGAAACTTTCAGGATTTTTCTTTTGTAACAAACATAATAACGTCAGATGAGAACTCTTTATCTGGTCGCTTCTTACATGAACGCATGATCACTCATTTTCCGTATTGTAGTAGCAAAAGTTAGGAGACGGATGTTTTTCATGTAATGTGCAATGTGTAATCTTTTCAGTGCACCACGCAATCAGAATGTTTTAGTAGAGTTCTATTGGTATGCTGCCTTTCCAACTGCATACAGTTTCAGTACCAAACTGAAAATTGAACCAAATTGAACATCGAATTATTGCTGCAGTGTTAGTACATCCATGTTTTTATATTTGTGTTTGTTGTTTTATATTTTAAGTCTGTTTCGTGTGAGTGGCTGTATATGCATTTTGTCTGCATTTGTAATTTGTGAAACAAGCAGACTCCTATAGTTCAGGCATTATTTTTGCATGTGTGTTAGATGGTTTCTGTTTTAATACTTGTTCGTATGAGTAATTACGTGTTTTTTTGTGTATGTATTTTTAATCTTTCAGTTTTGTACGCATTTTGCTCTTTATGGCGTCTGTTTTGTAAGTGTTTGTGGGTTTACGTTGTACCCTTTGTGTGTGACATGTCCAGCCGTTTTGGTTGTTTGATTAGTGATGTACACGTACACGTGTGCATGCATGGAGGCTGGCATGTCACAATCCTGTTTTCCTGTAATTGGATGTCTATAGTTCGTTGCGTTCGACTTAACTCTTTAATCCGTTTTTTTTTTATACCTTCACAGCTATGGGTATGGGAATTGGAATACGAACTCTAATGCTTGTTTTCTAAATGGCGAAACCGTTTTTAGTTCAATGAATTGTTGACTTTTTCGCTTCCTTTTTATTGCAATTACTAGGGTCTGATTTTCAAGTGTATGCTGCGTCCTCTGTCCACCCAATTTTGTTCGCAAAAAAAGGAGGATTAGAAATGCGTATTTATGCTCGGCCCAAGGTTTGTACCATGTATATTATTTGAAAGCAACACACTAGCGTGTGTCTAGATTTAGCATGTGCCATCTCGATGTGAAGTTGATTTTGCATTGTTGCAGGCAGACCATGTCAAACCATCTCGCAGACAATTCAACTGGCTATCCGAAGCCCGCACGAAGAACTAAGTCATTCAGACATGTCAGCTACCCAAAATTAAAGACTTCGCACCCTATGGTTTAAAAACTGATTTACCACTCCATTTTAGTTCTGCACAACGAGTTAACAGATTACAGATTATTTATTGCGAACCCTGGGCCTGAGCCATGCTCTCTCTGCCTATTATCTAAGTACAAGAACAACAAACTATGAAAAGACAAAGATAACAGGTAGAAGGTTAACAAACCCTTGGAGTCCAGAGACAGTCAGCCAGCCCCACTAGCCTAAACCTACATCAGGTTGCCTCCACCTAAATTTCCCTGTAACGGCTTTGCAAAAGGCCGCAATTGCACAAAAACGGCGGAAGCGTATAGTGATGTCACACGGAATACTGTTTGCGTTCCATGCCATACCATGCCCGCAGATTTCACACGAAATAACGTTTGCGTGCCGTGCCGTACCATGCTATGTGCAAGCGAGCCACGACGGCCGCTACGCAACAACCGGCCAGCCGGAATGGCACAGGCTGGCGCTGCTCGGCACCCTTTAATTATTCCGTTTGAAATCCGATAACGCGCCGTGCTGCGCAGCTGGAAATGCTAAAAAAGCTTCATCGTAGTTACTAATTTCCCACCATCAGTTGTTGTCAAAACAAGGGAGGCCTACAACGTCCACTTGTAAATAAACCATCTGAAATCAAGTCGTGCTGGCCCTCCAGAATCTACTAAAGGGGGCTGGCCGCGTCCGGCTGCCTGCTGCACCTGGAGGAGCGGACACTGGCAGGCAGGCGTAGCCGCCCATCCTAAACGGAAAGTATGACTTCGCAGAAGGGTGGGGGACGTATACCCAAGCCAGCATATACGCAAAAGGGCCATTCTGAGAGTGCCCTGCAGCCGAATGGCGAACGGTACGGGCGGAAATGACATCATAAAAATAGCCCAAGAGCCCGCATTCCAGGCCACCATTCACGTACCGTTCATATCTGACTAATACCGATTTCACACGTAATAATTCGTCGCGTGTTGTGGCCGTACCGTACCGTGCCGCTCCAAGCCGCTCTGCACGACGGCCACGTTCCCAGCGCGACTTGATTTCACACGTAATAAATACCGAAACGTGGCCGGCCACGTTTTTCGACTGCCCTCTGACGGTGAAGCTTGGAACCCAACTACGGAAATGAAAATTAAAGCAGACCGAAGTGAAATTTCGGCAAATGTTGTTTGTTTGGCCACCTCAACCGAGTGTGGGAAAAGAAAAACTTGAAAAAAATGTTTAAGGAAGATATAAAGATAACTGTCGTTTTTGTTTTGTTTTTCCTGTTGTTGTTAGATTACAGGTTAGGTTAGTCGCCTGACAAAAAACTTCAAGGCAAAGTTTGGCATTTTAGTTCATAAAAACGGTTTAAATTTATTTTTAACCAAGAGTTACCACAATTGTTTTTGTAGCGGAAAAAGTTTTTTGGCTACAATATAGGCAACAAGTAAAAAAAAAAAAAATAGAGAACCGTACGTCGGAAGGAAAAAAAAGTAGAAATATGAGGAATCTACACTGTTAAAATGTTCGGTTTGTTTATTTATTGGTTTCTTTATCTGTGTGCCCTTCTATTCCACCAGAAGTAAGGCCCTTAGAAGAAGATAAGAGTATAGTGCCAAATGAAAGATAATTAAGTTACGCTTCGGATAGGCCTATTTTCATTGTTCTAATCTGGTTTTTTTACCCTGACATACGCAAGTGAACTGCGAGTAAAGTTACCCGTGTGCGGAAAAAAAAAACCTGGCTAAAATGTCCAAGGAAAATATAAATTTTGTTGCCTTTTTTTTTTTTTTTCTGTTGTTGTTAGGTTAGATCATGTTAGTTGCCTTGGCAAAAAAATTCACCAGGAAACGACCTGCCTACCGCTTTTCTCTTTTGATGTTTTTTTTTTTCACAACCCTTTTTTTCAGTCGGCTGTTTTTTTTGTCTCCATTTGTTGTTTTTTTTTTTAAAGATTAAAAAAAAATCTTTTCTCAGAACTAGGCCACCTGAGCGTTACTAATAACTCTGTTGAAACAATTTTGCATTCAAAGGGTTGTGTCAGCTTTAAGTACCGTTATGTTACATCATTAATTTTTTTTTCGCAAGCATCAGTTTTCGCATGTGTAGTCGCGATGCTATTAAGGAATACGTGTTCGGTGAAAATAGGTAGCACTTTTTACAGGAAGTCTCCGTTTGGTTTTGTGGCCAATTCTCCCGCCACAAAAATTCTGACTTTAGGCCTAAACGTTTGTCGACGCTTTCTTAATTTGTTAGTCCAAAACTTCAAACTTAAAGCTATGTTTATTAGTCGTAGTCTGCTTTGATTAGATCGTCAGTTTGTTTTGGGGGTGAACAGCGCGTTGCATTATGGGGTCGCAGGCCGTTTCGTCACTTTACGCAGCGCGGCACGGCACGCATCAGATTTCAGACGTAATAATTAAAGCGAACCGCTCCGCTCCGTCCAGTACCGAACCGCGCCGGCCACGTTTTGAAACGTGGCCAAGCTAAAGCGCAAAATCACGGCCACGTTCGGTCACGTTCGCTTTATTTATTACGTGTGAAATCAAATTGCACGGTTCGGAGCGGCACTGCCCGCTTTATTTATTACGTGTGAAATCGGTATATGGCTTGACTTTCATGGTTTTGACTCCGAAAGCCGCCAATGGTCAGCCAATCAGACAACGAACTGGGCTTGACCTCACATACATCACAGTAACATGGTGCTGCATTTGTCATATCATGATCGACGCATATTCTTTCGGTTGTATGACATCAAGGAAAAAGAATATAAATACATGGAGGGGGGGGGATGAGGCTTAATGGCGCGTCGACAGCTTGGTCATTAGCGCCAACCTCAGTCACAGTGCAGTGGTACGGGTTGCCACTGCACCACACATTACAGAGATATTATTCAAACCCCTAATCTAAATCTTGTCATACATCTATTACCTCCTGCAAAAATTGAAAAACACCGGACAGGAGGACAGACTTATCGCCCAATTGGCGCACAATGTCATGCGGAAGATGGAAACGACGACGAACACCATCAAGATGGCAACAATCAACAAGGAAGTGCCGGACCGTAAGTGGCCGCCGACACCAATAACATTCAGGAGGGTCAACCCCCCGCAAAAGGAAACAGTGCGTAAGTCGAGTGTGACCAATGCGCAAACGGGCCAACACCACCTCCTCACGGCGACTGTGGCGACACGCCGAGTGCCATTCCTCAACAGTGCCTTTAAAAGCTCGTAATTTATTGCCGTCCTGTCCAACCCACGAGGCTTGCCAAAAAGCGTGTAACCTCAGACGCAGAGTTGGAAAAGCGTCCGAGGGAACAAGGCTGAGATCCCTTCCGAGAGGGCCCCTTTTGCTGCAGAATCCGCTTGCTCATTTCCACCTATCCCAACATGGCCCGGGATCCAGCAGAAAAACACGGTTTTCTGCTGGCCAGGCAAGCGGGAAAGCAAAGCTTGGACACGTTGTGTCAAGGGGTTCCGAGGATTGTAATTCGCCAAGGACTCCAGGGCACTCATGGAATCGCTAAAGATAATGAAATGCGTGCCCTGAAAGCCAAAGATCCATTCCACCGCCAAACCGAGAGCCAAAAGCTCTGCAGAAAACACAGAATAGCCTGATGGAAGGCGGTGGGCAACCGTCACTCCCTTACAAACACAAGCACAAGCCACGCCAGCATCTGACTTCGACCCATCAGTAAACAGCCGCTGATAACCGGCGTACTGAGAACACAGCCGCCAGAACTCCTGTAAGTACCTTGCTGGTAGAGTGGAACCCTTCGGCAGGGACGCCAGAGCGAAAATGAAAATGCCACTTGGGACAAGCCAAAGGGCCACTGGCATCCCCCCAAGCCTCAAGACGGTGGGCATTTCAAAGGCTATCTCCTGACAGGACTGCTGGAGCCTATCGCGGAAATCACCCTTACCCACCCTGCGTCTACCGACTCGCAAGTCTGGCCCAAAAACCATGGACCAAGCAGGACTGGATTCCACAGCACGTAAACGCACAGCATACTGAATGGCCAGCTTCCGCCGACGAATGCCAAAGGTGGCTCCGAGGCCTCAGCATAGAGGCTGACCACTGGAGAAGTTCGAAATGCCCCAGTCGCCACACGCAGGCCACTGTGATGCACAGTGTCCAACACCTGGAGAGTCGAGTCACTAGCCGAACCATACACCATGCACGCATAATCAAGTTTGCTGCGGACAAGGGCTCTGTAGAGGCGCAACATGGCAGTGCGATCGGCACCCCATGAAGTGCCCGACAGAACCCGCAAGATGTTTAGTGCCCGCAAAGACTTGTCTTTAAGTTGGCGCAAGTGTGGAAGCCAAGATAACCTGGAATCGAACACCAGACCCAGGAAACGTGCCTGTGGGACAACAGGAATCTGCGCCCGCCCCAAGTACAGGCAAGGATCTGGGGGCAAGGATCTGGGTACATGGAGGGGGCGGGGAGGGACGTAAAAAGCAAATTCATGGAAGGCGAGCGCTATCTAATTGCCTGGTAACGCACATCTATGTGTGGAAATCTCGAGGCGGATTGTTTTAAAATTTGAATGCTGTTTCGATGTGATGACGCATGTAGGAGTTTCGTTGTAAGGCGTGTGTTTTGGGGCTTGAACTGGAATGAGACTGCATTTACAAGCAAAAATGAAAAATAGAATCGTACTTGGATGTGTGAAAGTTTGAGCGGCTGCTTCTATGAATTATGTTTATTTTCTAATGGTTAGTGCGATGGGATTGTGTTGCTCTGTTTGCTACGGGATTGGCTCGCTCCAGCGGCAGGCCGTTTGTAGTGAGAACAAGCGCCACTGTTGTTAGCCATGTTCGCCATTGCTGTCCCGTTTGCCGGGTGCTGTCAAAATGGCCCTTAAAGGATGCGAAGCGTCAACAATCAGATGAATGGAGTACAATGCCTGGCCCGTGATAGTAAACGTCCAATCTACTTGCCACAAACTACGCAGCCACGTGGAAATAACCGGACACACATCGCAGGGGACGCAAGGGACCCGAACAGGATTGATCCTTGAGGCACAGCCCTCACACACCAACTCATCAGCAACTTCACTGCCATACCGTCCACAGTGGTCCCAAACCCACGTAATCAGAACAGTCACTGTGGAACACACCTGGAAGAGTTTCCAGCTCACCTCAAACATAAGCAGATGACCAACTTAGCCAAATTAGCAACTTTCTTACACATAAAATCCCACACATGAAGCTGACTCCAGGCCAATAAAGAAGTGGGGCAGCTGAAGGTCCAAGACAATGTCCAGGGCCACTGAGATTGCCGCCATCTCACAAACCTCCCCCCCTATCAAGGAACGACTGACACTCACCTTAATACTGGGTATAAATACAGCAATTCCCCCTCTCAACTACTACTACATAAGGACAGGTCACAAGAAACTTCAATCGCCTACTCATGCTGACCCGAGACAAAAACTGAGGAAAACTGAGGAAACTGAGGAAAACGAGTCAAGATTCTGAGGAAATGTTGCGCTGATTGAGTGAGCGAAGTGAACGAAAATCAGCGTTTGTCATCAGAACAGCGCTTTTCTGATAAATTGCTTGATCTTTATGCTTGCCTCCTTGGACGTAAAAAAAATTATATTGACCTTCTCTCGAGATAACCGATATCGCATACTACACTCTGATAATTTGCTTGATCGTTTTTTTTTATGTGGAAGGTTTGTCTGTATCATAAGTGGTAAGCAAGAAATCTCCTCGAGCATAGCGAGACGACGCGGAATGAGCGAGCGAAGTGAGCGACTCCGCTAGTTATGTTTATAATAACATTTGTTTCAAAAAAGATTCTATTCATATTTTTTGTAAAATTAAGCCTTGCGATAAAAATTCTTCATTTAAATTCTTTTAGGCCGTTTATGCATGCTATACATTACAATAGCGCATATCTGTATTATAATCCCTGACTTTAAACATCTGCAATGTTAGTTCTAATTAAGATCTACTGATACATAATTGCAGTAGCTGATTTTTTTCAGATAATAGCTGTAATTAGGCTTAGATGAAAGATGAAGATGTATATTTTCCAACAATGGTAATTAAAACTATTTATATTAATTAGAAGCTAAGCTACTACTGTTTTTCTACATTGTAGTGTTGTTCTTTTTGCATCATTTTGCCACAAGGTCCGTCTTTAAACTGCTGCAGTAGCCGTTCTAATTCAGATAAATTGATGTGATTAAGCCTAGAAAAAAGATAAAGATGTATAAATCTACGTATTTCATCTAAGCCTAATAACATCCCTTTATCAGAATTAGGAAGGGTACTGCAAGTTAAAAATGGAACTTGTCGTAAAATAACACTAAAAGCATAGCGCTACAATGTACGAAAACTGTCTTGCCTTAGCTTCTAGTTAATATAAATCGTTTTAATTACCCTTGTTGGATAATATACATCTTCATCTTTCATATAAGTCTAATCACATTCATATCTGAATTAGAACGGCTAGTGCAGCAGTTTAAAGATGGAACTTGTGGTAAAGTGACGCATAAAGCAATGCACTGTAACGTAGAAAAACAGTCGTAGCTTAACATCGAATTCATGAAAGTCGTTTT
>JAHWFP010215459.1:0-18546 GCA_023313725.1 Lithobius niger
CGGATGGCATTAAGATGTATCCGGGGAGCCGCACACCAAAATCGACAAAACCTACAATTTGCATATCTTGATATAAGAATGCCCGGTCTGACGCCAATAATTATACAACGTCATGACGATTGTTTTTACTGGCTACACATTCAGTAGGGAACTAGTTTTCGTCTGGTATCAGTAAGCATCAGCACTTCTGAAGCTTGTCTTTCTGGAAATCCCCCCCGTTTCTGGAAATTTCCCGAAATTATGCTTGCAGTTCATCCATCTACGGTGCATTAAATTTTTTTTTTCTTTGTGTCTTACGGGTGTCATTAACAAACTAATGCTTGCATAGACGAACCATTCGGCTTAATACTGAATCTTACTACAAGTCTTAGAAACCGTAAGAAGTCTAGTTAGGAAGGATCAAATCTGGGAATCCATACCCGAAATCTTCGTTCACAGCAGAGTCGGAGAGATCGAAAAAGATCCTACAGCTATTAAGGCGATTGATAGTTTTCATACTGCCTGACCAATACCCTGGTAAGGGAATAAGGGCATGGAAAAAAGGGGGCACCAACACGCAGCTTATTTGCGCCCATTCACAAACAAATTGTGGCATACTTTACGCCAACAAGACGCACACGGCTGAACATCTAACAGTTCTACCATAACCATCTAAAACTGTTAAATGGTAACTAATGGTAGAGAGCAAAAAATAAAAATAAAAAAAAACAACAACAGTAAAACCATCTAACGAGGAGGGATACTCGGGGAAATACGCAGAAATATTGGAGCATTGAAATTAAGCTACAGAGCTACAGGGTTGTAGCTAAAAAGCCACGGAAATTTAATCTAGCAGATACGGCTAAAGAACCACAAAGAATCTGGCATGGAATGAATGAGGATCCCATTCATAGCTAACAATCAGATCAAGTTACTTCAAGCAACTAAACTGAAGGTACTGCACTGACAGCACACATCACTGTGTACTAGCTCAGCCTCTACATGAATTTGTTGCATGAGCACACATTTTCCATACCGTCTGTGAGGGCGCACGCGCACTGAGTGGCCAGGTCGCACGGCCAGTGGTCGTGGCGGCCAAAAAACACGGCGACGTACCGCGCGACCACGTCCGTTTTATTAATAATTCTCGATCACGTGGAGAAAAATTAATACGGAGCAAATATGGTCGCCCTGTGGCCGCCTGCACGCCCCCCGGAATCCCAGTGGCCGGGCGATAGCCTGACCGCTGCGGCCAAGAGCGCAATGCTACGTACACCGTAATCATTATCGTTAGCTGCAGCGACCTGGCCGCTGTGTGCATGGGGGGCGCTTTATGTGCAGTATGTGTAGAGCATACGAACTGTGCCAAAATAGAGGTTTGGCAGATCCAAAAATAAATGCCATTTCTGCATCTGAATAGCAAAAAGCTTCATTTAATGGTAGAACAACCGAAACGGCGTCACAGATATACTAATTTTCATAAACAGACTGTAACATCACGTAAAAGGACAATACAGAGAGACCATGGAAGACGAACAACAACACTACCGGCATGATGATGGTGCGCTCGATTCTGTTTTCATTAAAAGCCGTTTACCTTCTGAATGACCTAACGAGATAGTTTCCTTTTCCAGTACCCATGTCGTGGCCCGAGGCGTTGGAAAACTCTTGGGAATAAGGTAGAGGAACAGCGGGAGGGGGAGCCCCAGACAATTTCATTTGCTGCTGAAGACTGCAATGAGCTAGCACAGGGAGAGAAAGGACGAGACCTTGTTGTTGTTCTTCTCCTTTCCATCTCCCTCCACCCTCTCTAATCATAGACTCGCCAACCTACCTACCTCTCCGACGTCCGCCTCGTTTTCTAACCACTAATTTCAAGCCGTTCGCTTCGCTATCGCCTTAATATCAGTCGCCCCTCAGGGTTCGAAAGGCCAGCTTTCCGGGATATTACAAATTGAATGTATTGAAATCCGATTTCTAGGATAATTTGATTGCAGCCACCATCGCCCTAAGGCCATAGTTGGTAGTGGGGTTGCCTCGCGCTGAACAGAACGTCACGTCTCCTCTCCGATTCCACTACCAGTGAGCCGGTCGCTAGTTCCTTCCACTTACGCGAGATAACAGGCAATATTGAGTTGCACAAACCTCTATCTTTTGATATATGAGGTTCCCTTACCTTAACCCGCAGGTCCCCACTAACCCTCCTATTCCGGTTCCGTTGCTCCTATCTTGAGCTTGCAATGGAAAGGCATGCAGTAGGCATTAAAAGCGTTTTCAAATAAAGGTGCCTCACTATGATACTGGACCGCTTATTGAGCGTTTAGCGATTCGATCGGAGTTAGGTTTACTTGTGAAACACGAACCGAATTTTTCCCACAGGACAAAATCTAGAATTCGGGGGGGGGGGAATTGAGGTTTAATTATTCAGTAAACCTTTCACTCAACTAAAGTGACGGGTCTCAAACCAACATGCTGCTCCGGGTGACAACCCAGAAACGATGATTGTTTGAGCCGTCAGGGCCATCTGTATTGTGATCCGGAGTTCGTTGGGGCGAGTCCCAGTCACCTCATCTTTATGAACATTAGTCAATAATAAAGGCTTGAGAAATCGTAACCATTTTTAGTGCCGAACCATCTATATGTGTGTAGTCGTATTAATCGAAAGCAATAAAAAATTGGTTTATTAATTTTACCAGTGTTGCCAGAACTCTCATTGTTGACTGTTTTGTTAAATTGTTGAAGCGTCCCCTGCCTCCTTACAATTGCCAATCGCGCCCTTTGTTCCCTAATGCCCCGGTGCGGTATTAGTGGCCCAACGTCCTTCCTTGTCTGGCCACTCCCCAATGAGGTTGTGGTAAATTTTTCTTTTTTATTAATATTAACTCGGTAGATATAAAATAGGAGCCATAGCGTGTAGCGTCTAGTGATCAAGGCTACTTTGCAATGTGACTAAACCGTAAGACGTTTCATCGCTTTCCTAATTATTTTTTTGAAGTAGGTCTATCGTATCACAATCACAACGCCTAACTGTTATTTTTAGTTTAAGATTTTACGTAATGGCCACTTGAACCGTTAGGAGTACACTACTTCATGCTTTCGGTTTTGGTTTAAAGCAATCTCAAACAAATTCTATTGGCATAATTTTATATCAACTAAACAACATATTTTTCTGGGATACCAAAATTCAAGATTTTCAACTCAACTATTTTTAGTTTTTGTTATTTCACAGACGCAGGACACAGCACAGTAAACATCAGTGAAAACTGGACGCTTAAGCCTAGATGGATTCACGTCTTGGACTAACTAACCGTTTCCAAACGATTTTCGCTGTTATGAATCGCTGAGTATTTGAAGAAGGTAATGAATAAAACTCTATGACGCCACTAATCCACTGTCCATTTTCCGCTGCTTAATGTTAATTATTTTTACAACGAATACCAATTGAATATTTTCTAAGGCTAGTAGGAAACTACTAGCAGTTCATGGCAAAGCAGAAAGCCATGTTTTCAGACTGCTCCGTTTGTTGTCGCATTGTCATAACCCCCAGAGATGCATAGCAAGCTTTATCTCAGCAGGCCTTGGTGTTTTGCACACTTGGTAAATGTCGCCTCCAACCACGCACACTCGCCACATGCGTGCGTGAAGATTTCAATACTGCCGACAGCTTTTGTGCTGAAGTGCTTTTAACAAATTTGCTATAAGTAAGTAGGAATAGAGCCTGTAATTACGTTTGTGTTAATTTTCAACATTTAAACTGGATCCGCCTTAGGAACTGCCTCGTAGGATACCTCGGTAGGCTCCTTGCTGGCCTTATGTCGGTGTTGTTTGATGTCGACGCGAGATGTCACCACGTCCTTTGTTGAGCTTCGTTTTGACTGGCTGTGATGCTCTTGGAATCAAAGAAATTACATGAAGCAAGGATCGACGCCAATGGAGTGAGCTAAGCGAACGATATTGTTAGTATTAATAATAAATAACGTAACACAATGGAGCAAACATTGTGTAAACCTAAGGAAGTGCAGCAATAATGACGAGATAACAAATCATCATGAGTCCCGGAATTGAATGTTAAGTTAGAGCAGTAGTGTAGTGTAAATGGAGGCTCATTCCAAAGGCCCGAGTTCCATTATCCGGATTCTTGACAAGTGGACATTTTGTCATTATTGCTACTTGCTTGTCATCCTTAGCTGTTCACAATGCTAGCTCCAATGTGTTACTTTGTTTATTTACATGTATATACGTGGTATTCAAAGAATATTCCGATTAAATTTCGTCAGGAATAGGACCACTCAATGTCGGATGGAAACTGGGCCGAAATTACATTTTGACTTCCATCAAGGCGTGAGTTTACAGCAAAATCGTGTATGACGCTGTTTGGCTTAAATTTAAAGAATATTCATACCAAGTTTCGTCTGAATCGGTCCACACAAAACAAAATGATCAAGTTAACACGGCAATATTAGGTTTAGACCCCGCCCCCACATCACGTGTGCGTTTTAAGCTTTAGTTCCAAGAATTTTTCTGCCAAGTTTCACTTGAATCGACTAAAGCAATTTCAAATAGTCGAATTAAATTGAGCAACATTTTGCTTGTCAATTCCCCTCCCAAAAAGTATAAGTACGCCTTTCAAAAGTAAACGAATATTCCAGTTCGTTCTAAGAAGCTAACATTTGTTATGAACTGCAAAACGAGAAGACTGGCAAGAACTGCGGAACAATGAGACTCTCTTAGCTTTTACTGTTCTGTTAAAATAGGAACCATGGTTGCACCAAAATTAAGCAAGACCAGTTACTACTTCTCAGTACATACAGGAAGGACAAAAGGAAGATATGATGTAAAGGAAATGTCAACACAATAATTATTTTCGGCCACACCTTGACACATCTTGCCCTACTATGGCCAACAACACATTACATAGCTGAAAAGTTACCCCTTATGAACTGACGTTACTGTCAGCTGGTTAGATTATTCCGACACGCAACCAAATCAGCAATGTTGACTCGCAACTAAGTTTATTGATATCTTTTTTATGTACTTGCAGAAAATATGTTTTAATCGCACTAACTTCAACAGGTGATTTACAAAAAAATCCTAAATATCGAAGCGTCATTAAGCCTCAATGCCTCCCACTCCCCCCCCCCTACCTAAAATGGGGCACACTGCTCTGAAATTAAGCCGTGTGTTTTTTTGTTTTGAGAAAGTACATATTTTTTTTTCCTTTTTTTTTAGCCTGGCCAAATTTGTATAGAATTTGCTGTCTATCATCCGATAATTTATTTTAGTGAGCACATTGAATATAGCCTAGGCTACAACATTTCAAAATGTGTTTATTAAAAAAATATAAAAAAAAGCTTTTTGGTAGATAGTTTACGGATTTAATGTTTTCTACAAAAAGAAATGAAATTCGTCAAAGAGTAATGATTAAGATTGCATATGCATGCTTCAGTTGCACAGTCCAGGAGTCAATTGTTTCATCACTGCAGATCTTAGTAACGTACTACTTATGCTTTCTATTCATATTAAATAGTTGACCAGTTTCCTTGGTCTTTGGCAATATTAAAACAAGCACGCATACCTATAATTTCTTTACCTATAATTTACATCACACCAAAACCCCATAAGCGTAAAGGGAACCATCAAGTTTTGGCCATAGAAAATAGTGATATCAGAGTCAAAATGGCTGCCACCAAGTTTGTGGTCGGAACCGATATCAGTCAAGCTTAATGACAACACCGAGGTGTCAGTTAAGATTGAGTGATCAGGGTTTGGACGGACAACTTGATGGCAGCCATTTTGGCTCTGATATCACTACTTTCTATGGCCAAACCTTGATGGGTCCCTTTACCCTTGTGGGTTTTTTGTATGATATCACCCCTTTTGGTCGTTTTATGGTTTTGCTTTAGTGTAAGTATTGATTGTAAGCTCCTTATGAAAATATAATTGTAAATTGTTTCTTGAACAGCCGTTGTATTCATTTGATTGTAAAGGAAGTGAGTTTAGGGTTATTTAGATTATGTTTCTGATTTTTTTATTCAAGGAGCGGTAACCCTGCACGGATATTCTTCCCCATAAACAGTTTAGTAGAAAATGATATATTTTATTTATTTTAGATAAGTTACAATCACAATGTATCACTTCACTTTAATTGTGAAACGGAAACAATAAGTTACCCGAGTCTGCATTGTTACTCGGCTATGGAGAACAATTATTTTGATAATAGATAGCGTGTTCCCAATGTTCACAAAAATAGCATTAGAAATGATTACAATCTTTGCATTTAAAACATCCCCAAATGTCAAACCATAAAAGGCACCTATTGGAGTCAAATGTAAACTGAATGTCAAATTTCAAGCATATCTGTCGCATAAATTATTATATCTGAGTGGAATTAGCTAGTAATAAGTAGTAGTAGTAGTAGTAGTAGTAGTGATAGTAGTAGTAGAAACTAGCTTCAAATCAACGATGTTGAGGTACCCTTATCGTATTGAAATACTTTATGCACAGCTCTGAAACAGGACTTTCTGTTGTCTGCTACGTCAACCCCGTTGATGTATACAATTTCCAAAGCTTTCTGTCGCATTATTTTTTAGTATTCAATACCAGAAAATGAGGGTTTAATGTCTCGGGTAAGAGAAGCAGTTGCTAGCTTTCGCCCAAACAACAACAACAACAACCACCACAACCACAACAACAACAACAACAACAACAACAACAATCAGAAGGCAATAATTAGACGCCATGAATACAACAATCTGAAGTTGATGGGCGAAGCGCTAGCGTGCTTCTTGATCGTTACATTTCAACATTACCTAAACCTGTACATTTGCAGTTTTGAGTGTAGCTGTAGAAGTGCAATGTTGAAAATTGCCGTAAAGTTACGGTACAAAGACCCCCTGATATTTTGTTTCCAATTCAATTTATTTCAAGTTTACGAGGGTAGCTAGCTATAAGCGTAGTACAAAATCGAAAATTGATCTTAATGGTTTTGTATTATCATTGTGCCCTCTATCAATCCACATGGAACACATGATTGCATCTCTACAAATAATAAATAATAACAAATGTTTTAAACAAGTGAGAAAAGGAAGGGGCAGGATACCATCAGATCACGAGACGGCCGCCTGGAAGATACTTCACTGCGCAGCAGTCAACACCAGCGTTGCTAACGCAGGAAAAATGATCTCTGAAGCACTGACTAGATTATGTAATGGACATAAAAGAATGTAAACATAGATAATGGTAACCCAAGTTAAGTAAAACGATATTTTTCATCAATTTAATATTGTCTAATCTTATTCTTAAATAAAAAAAAAACACTTTTGGGGCAACTACCACACTCTGGGATAGAGAATTCCACATTCACCCCATACGAGACACAAAGTAGTGATGTCTAATATTGGTCTTCGCCCCCTTCCAATCAATTTTCCATGAAGTGACTCGGGCAAATTTGTTTGGTATGAATTAGAAGAAGACAAGTTTCAGTACGGACCAGTGTATAAGAGATACATAGGTCTCTTATAATTAGGCTGTAAGTGCTGAAGTGTTACGGTATAAAGTGCTAAAAACAAATTATAAGGGTGTTTTTTACCGTAATTTTATGGAAATTATTAACAGTATAGTGTTAGTTCCGTCAATGGGAGGTTGGAAAACTTAAAAAAATATAGGCTGATGCTATAAATATTTCATAGAAGAATCACGTCAGTACAGTTTCTAGTGAGATTTAAAACAAGAACATACGTCACTGTAAAACTGAATGAAAGAAAAGCTTCACGTGATTACTAGCTTATCTTTTGGCACAATTTATTCACAATCATATTTTCCAGCACTGACTCTTCATCAGTAAAAGTAAAAACATAAGGCTAAATTGGTGGCAGCAACCATATCAAGTAGAAGGAGGACTCCACAATACACAGTGAACAGAAAACAATCTTTTAATTAGAAGAAATAGGGCACTCATTTTGTTTTTCAAAACTACAACAAAAAATAATAAAGCACAAAACACCACTTTCTTAACTTCTGGGTTATCAGCCAGTAGCAGATTTTGCCTCCACGAAGATCCGTTAGTAAATAAATCCTACTAGGCCTACTGTTTTAACTAGGTGGCATTCATGTTTCAGTCAACTGTTTCAGGGATATAATTCGGGTTTCATTACCGTAAATTATTTTGCAGTTTTTAGTACTCGACTTTTATTATACAGGCACTTGTATTACTTGAACCTTTTGCATGCTTATCTACTACAATATTCGACAAGCAACTGCATTCACTGTGATCGTCAATTAAAAAAAAAATACTAGATTTCAGCTTTGGCCAACATAAATACAGATACCCTCTTTGTCAAGTGACTACATAGACAATAGCATCCTGTCCCCCCCCCCCCCATCGGTCACGGCCCCATTAAGCCTCAATCCCCACAACCCTCAGTTTTTCAAAGGCAATTCCAGAGATGCAAATCTAAATTAGATGCATAAAAAAAGGTGACAAATTTCATGGAGGTAAAAGTTGATAGCTGGTTGATATCCCAATAATTGCAATCAATGGCTCCAAAATGGTGTTCTGTTCTTCACGTTAGATCTTTTTTGTCCATTAGAAAAAGGAAATGAATACACTGTTTCCAAAAATAAAATACGGTTTACTGCGAGAGTACCTAGTTTATCTTGAGAATCTTACAGGAGTCATTCTTCTAGTATCTTTGAAGTTTATAAAAGAAAGTACTAGATATATATAATGTCGTTACTAGACGGAACATGGCCCGATGATTAGCATTACCATCTGATGTGCTAGAGGTTCGGGGTTTGACACCAGCGTCATCCACCCCTGCCATTTTCGGGAAGAAAAGGGCCGTGTGTTGTATCGTGCTCATGTCGATTGTGGCATGAAAAGAACCTAGGAATTTCCAATGGGATTTAAGTAGCTAAACTCTCCCTCTTTCCTTCTGGCACCATGGCTAAGGCCGAATCGTTATTTTATCTCCGAACTATGGAAGTCTCCAAATGGATTGTAAAATTTTATGGTAGATGAATTATTGTCTGTGCTGATGGAAAACCCAGTCTCCATCTTGATTTAATTGTGAAGAACAGATGTCAAGTTTTAATTTCGGCCACACAAACATACGATTTGGTATGCCTTCCAAGAATTGGTTACACAGTGACATCAACTTCGCAAGAGTTAAAGTCAGGCACGGTTAGAAAACTTGAATATTTTAGTTGACCCTACAGTTTTTTTTCGAGTAGTTTAAACAAATAACTATGCAGTAGTAACCACATCGTTTAAATTTTTACAGGCAGTGTCTGCTGAGTATGAACCTTTACTGTCACTATTCATGTTCACCCCCCCCCCCCCCCCCAGAAAAAAAACATGGAATGGAATTTGGGGCATGGGGAATCATAGGAACTACAGGTCAAAGTTACCAGAAGAGGCTGCACTGCAGAAAACACTGGCGTATCCATGTACATGAGCGACTGCTTACTTTTGGGTTCCGCGTTCAGTTGTGCTTTTATTTTTGGCATTTGAATTGGTTATGGTTCTCTACACTTCCCTATTATACCGCTATTCCATAACACATAGATCAAATATTAATTTTGTGATGACTCAGCTGTTCGCCTACGTCGAAAAGGTTCCCGAGCCATTTACACATGTATAGCCCCTCAATCAAATTTCTCCACGTAAAACACATGAACTATTCATATGGACCAATGCTGCTTGTTTACTCTGCATGTTTACCCTGCATGTTTAACATAGTTTTAAACGAGGACAACAAGCAGCTAAACGGTTTAGCCTTGTTGGCCTAAACCTAGTTAAACTTACCCACACCAGAAAGCATCACGGAAAACCAAGTTGAAGTTTTGGAACACCAGGAAGCACCAATTTTATAAATTCAAACGTGCACGTACTAATTAAAATTCGACAAACTTTAATAGTTTTTACAAAACATACTTCATTACAATATTTCCATGTACAATAAATTGAAATTGACAAACCGCGTGTTTTAAAACAATATTGTACAGAGAAGCTGGTATAGACCTTCACAAATTCACCGTTAGACAGTTCAATCTGCTGTGCAAACTTAACTTGTATATCCAGCAACTGTATTGGTCCACGTAGCTTCATTGACTCTTGTTCTCACCCTTGCATCACAACATTCTCTCTGCTTTCACCTCAATAAATTATTTTTTTTCTACATAACAAACTGGCCCATTGTTGTTCCCGTAAAACACTTTCGAAAGGAACTTCATAAGGCTTAGAACTATGGAAGCGTCGTGCCATCAAAACGTGACATGGTCATTAACGTGCATTCGTAAAATCGTTACCTTTCGGCTAAGGGATAATTGGCTCAGCGGAAGTACTTTGTATCGTTTCCCCATTTTTTTTTTTCGAAACTCATAAAAGGTGAACTGCGGGTGATCAAACCTCAATCATTTGCTCAATTAGGTGGTAATTTCCTCTCTTGTCAACAAATGTTTAACAATGATTACATTCTGTCGTTTCTTTCTGCCAAACAATCCAGAAAAGGAAACTACTACAGAGCATGGCTTATTTGTATGTGTAAAAAACGAAATTATTTGTGTCACAGTTACTCATTTTTTTTTTCATCTTTCAATATAAAATTGCACGCATTCTTCACAACGTAAAAAAGAACTACAGTTTTTTTGGTCAGTCCTGGTATAAGTATGTACACTATGTATGAGAGACGTGAAAATCGTCAATTTGTGTTTTGTAAACACATGCCGAGCGTCAGTCTGATATGGTTCAAGTGCACCAAGTTTATTTTATTTTTGTCTTTCGTCCTCTTATATAAAAATACACAAAGAACAACAGTACTTCTCCCCTTGAAAAAACTTCTTGTTAACTCCTGTACAAGGATGTGTTGTCAGAAGCAGCTGGCATCATTTTCTTCGATAGCTGACAACCACAAGTTTTCGTCAGCTACCAGACTTGTGACGCTGCTACAAGTAGCTCTGACGTCAACCACCATATGCTACTCTTTCAAGGTCCACTGAGACGGTGGCAAGGTCCACTGAGGCGGTGGCAAGATCCACTGAGATGGTGGCAATTTAGGTCACACAGGTAGTCTTCACGACAATTTCATACCCTGATCGTATTATCTTCTTGACAATTTTCGTCTATAGATTGTGGCCTATTCTTCACGTGATAACTACAAGAAACATAAAATTCATGTAATCACATAGAATTAATGGTTTTAATTAATTGGAATAAGGTAAATAAACCATACAAACCCAATATTACATTGAAGTAAATATTGAAGAAGTTCTTAAATGATGGCATTTTTTACTTTCAACCACGGTTTTGTCCGTTTGCGTTACTTGTAAAGCCATTTCACGTTAAGTATATGGGTGCAATATTTTATCAGGTAATTGTTGGTTATTGAAAGATTGCCAGGACATGAATATTCCGCATGATTTAGTTTGTAACAAAGAAAAAAAAGTACCAGGCATCGTAGGTATATTACTTGGAATTAAGGTAAATAAACGATACAAACCCAATATTACATTGAAGTAAACAGCAATCAAAGAAGCTTACTTACTTCTAAAATTCCACTGAAGTTTTTAAATGGGGGCACTTTTCAACTTACATCCACTATTTTGTGTTTTTACGTTAACTGAAAAAACAGTTTGCTGTTAAGTAATTAATAAGTGGGCGTAATGTATTACGAGATATTTGTTGGTTATTGAAAGACTGCCTGGCGATGAATAATTATCAGGATTTAGTTCGTAACATATGAAAATAAAAAGTGCCAGGCAACAGATGTATACGTGGAGTTGATCTTTAGAAGACGGTGGTTATCTTTATGTGCTGCCACTTACCGTTGAAAAAATCGCATTGCATTGTATCACAATGCAAGAAAGGACACTCTCAAAGATACATTTAAATACAAGGTCAAGTGTATTATAAGAACAGGGAAGAATAATAAATTAAATTGGGATGAAAAAAATACCCGAATTAGTGATTGTTATAACATAAGAGAAATTCACCATCACTCAGTAATAAAATTTTGATCGAGATGTACAAAGTGTCCACAAAGTCTGTATACACTTTTAAAAATTCGTTAAAAAAACTACTTAACTTGTTCACGAACGGATTTACCTAACGGAACGAGTGATATCCTAAGTTTATTTTGACAGCCACGATATGACAGAAGCCCTCACGCTGCAGTGTTCGCACATACTAACGCGTCGCTTAGCAGCTGACGCCTACCACTTCAACGCAACAATGGCAGCCAGCCCATAGACGTGAAAGTTAAGTGCGTTTTGCGGTTTACAGGGTTAAAATAAGTAACAAACTTTCCTTTGACCTTTCTTTGAACGATGAAGAAGACTCCGCCCACACGTAAATCGTTTACAAGAGTGGATTAAATATTTCAAAGAAAATGGCAGTGTGTTGGATCCGAAATGCACCGACAGAACGCGTACGTTCAACGAAACTGTCGAGCAGATTCACGAAGCATTTAATCGTAACCTTGGAACTACGTTACAGTACGGAGTTAAGTGACCCACTTTCCATGATTCAACACAAACGTTTAATTCTGTATCCAGGCAAGATCCAAATCTTGCAAGAATTGCAGCCAAATGATGTTCCATGCTGGAAAAAATATGGGCCGAGTTAGATTTCGAATTAGACGTTTTAAAAGCAACAAACGGTGCTCATATTGAAATATAGTAGTTGCCAAAATGAACCTAAGATATCAATCTTTCCGTAAGTGAAATTTTTGTGTGAATAAGTTAAGTAGTTTTTTTTAAATAAATTATCAAAAGTGTATATGGTCTTTGTTGACACCTTGTATTATTGTGGAAGCGGAGTGTTATGGTGAAGTGTATTTTTAACGATGCTCCATTGGAGAGTATTTGTTACCGATACGACCCCACTGAAGGAAGGAGGGTAAATTATAGACAAAATAATGCATTAACTCAGAGGATATTTGCACCTACGTTAAATAATTTCCAGCCCTATATTTTGGACATTATCGTAAACAGATGAAAGTATAATACTGAAGCATATTTCTATATTGTATTGTATTGCTGGTCTGAATTCTTGTTTTTTTTTTTTAATTATTACATGCCTCTTACCTTCTTAAAAAAACAGTACTTAATAAAAGAATTCATTACTTAAGGTGCTAAAGAAACCTTAACGCACCACTTTATCTTTTTTATTCCTTAACTAAAAAAAATATCTACTCTAGCTTTTTGAAAAAAAAAATACTCGAAAAAAGTACTCGGGTTTGAAGTCTTTCTTACCCAGGTAGTTGAGCCATTGATTCAAGTTCGTCTAACGCAGTTTTTCCATAGTTTCTATACTTTGTATTTCCTATCTTGTTCTCTGCAACAGGAATGATTACCATAAACCTTTTAGCATTCTAATTTGGGAATGTCTTTTACCTGTGGTGGTGCTTTATTTGGTAATTATAGTGCAATTCTGTTAGAGACCACGCGGTTTATTGCGTAAAAGTCTTGGCTTTTTACCTGTGTTGCGACCAGTGAGTTTGGTTTAAAAACTTACCATTTCTGAAAGGCGTTGTCCCTCTGTCCCCTTCCGGTATTTGAGGATTAGGCCCATTTACGTACTTCATATTTGGCTGAAAGTTGAGTGCTGTTTCTGCCACTGCCATCTCAATATCCGGCATCCACCTGAGCAAATAACAGAAAGAGCAGCGCATGAGGTGATTTTCTGCCAAAAAATACAGATGAAATCCTAATTCAGGTTCCTTTTGGAATTAATTGTCAGACTGCCTGAGTGAGAATTGAACCCTCGACCGTTGAGACCAAAGGACAGAGCTCTACCTTTCAGACATACTGACACGACCAAACAGTAGGGCTAGAGTCAGCATGGTTAGAGGTAGCGCATTGGTCTTTGGTCTCAAATGGCGAGGGCTTAATTCCCGCTCAAGCAGTCCGGCATTTAAGTCCAAGAGGCAACAAAATTAGGTTTGCATCTGTATTTATTTACCACAAACTAAGAGATTAGGTTTTCTATTCTGTTTATCAGTAATGTTCTGTGGCACACAAAGAAATTTTGTTTAACAAGGAAAAGGAATTAAAAATTAGGTTTGAGTAAACTATAGATAGAATCTCACGCATTTCACGATATTGAGCCTGGAGAAAGATAATTTGGAGAAAATGCTTAACCACAAACAATAAAGCTCCCTATTTGTCTCATATTCAATGTAATTTTCCTCATATTTGGTTTCAAAGAGAGCACTGGGCTTGTAATCTGGTTTAGAATACCTAAACTACAATGTTATATGGACAATTTTACCCTTCTTGAACACCTCCGGGGGAGGGAAGAGAAATGACCCGTTTGCAGTTATTGTTTTTAATTCACCTCATGATTTTTCCGTACATCATTTTAAAGAGGACACAGCATACCTACAAAGGGTATTCAAAATAGAACCCGCTAGTGAGATTGCAACTAGCAAGCTCCAAATATTGAAACTAGTGCAGCTATTTAGAGTTGATGTACGAATAGGGTAGTGCTTTAAACACCGTATTTTATTTTCAAAAGGTATTGTAATTTTTTCCACGATGTTAAAAAATTACTCACTTAATCCTTCCTATTTAATAATGAAAAATAGTCGTACAGTTTATCCTTCATTTATCCCTTCCCTTGCTCCGCTTACAGAGAACCGAACTTTCCAAAAAAATTCAAGCAGGAAGAGGGGAAGTACGTACTATTTGCACCATTCTCGAGCCACTTCTTATTACACTCCACTCTAAACTTCCCATTTCATTTCAGTTCTACTTTAGGGACAACTGTTGGCAGTTTTAGAAGGTGCGTGTCCACCACATCCGTATCTTTAATTTGTATTTACCGCGAGATCAATCCTGCATATTAGTAATTGATGTGTGTTGTGTTACTTTGTGAGTTGACGTCGTTACGGAGTGAATGTCACCCTCTGACAAGGCATGAATTTGCAATTACCTCAAACACACACAAAAATATACACAACAATTTGAATTTTCAGAGACATTATTTGCTGATTGTTCACAGACAATGACATAGACAATGGGGGCCAGCCCCAAAATTTGAATTTTCAGAGATATTATTTGCTAATTGTTCACAGACAATGACATAGACAAGTGGGACCAGCCCCAAATACAAGTTATCTGGGCGCGGCCATGTTGGAATGTGACGTTATTTCTCATGTTTACTAGCAGTTCTTCGTATAACTTTTCCCATCGTAGTAAAATGGGACATTTTAACGTGGCAATAAGTGTCTTATTATTATTATTATTTCTTAATAGCATTCATGGTCCTTCGTTGATTTACCGCACTAGTGTATGCTTCGAGTTGTGTGCGAATTTCTTCTATGAGTTCTCTGCAGAGGATTTCAGTGTCTTTAACTAGCATGGTGTGGTCAGTGTGTTGAAATGCTTGACAATGGCGTATTTCTCATTGCTCTTTGCTTGGGTACCCCCCATGGTACAGCTTTCTGAAAATTAAAATTTGTATGTATTTGAGGTAATTGTGAGTTCGTGCCTTGTCAGTGGGCACCTTTCACTCCTTAGCAATTGTTATGTATGCTTTTGCTTGCACTCTCAAGTTAAGAGCGGTCGTAATTTTCAAGGTAATCGGTAGTTTACAAACGCAAGAGTGAACGATACCAAAGAACGGTAACGTTCTTGATTATTGTGGAGCATGGGAAACTAGAACGAGGGCGGACTTTGAGGATTCATGGCGTGTCGATATCTTAGCCATTCGCGCCAACCTGTGCAGTGGTCGAAGTTGCCACTGCGCCACACATTGCAGAGATGTCCAGAGATGCAGAGATTGTTAAACAAACACCCAAATCTAGAATTTATAATATATCTGTATCTCTCGCAAAAAAAAACAACCAAACATAAGGACAGACACTTCTCCCAATTGACGCTTTAAGTCTCACAGAAGATGGGGATGGCAACGAACACCATCATGATGGTGACGGACAACTAGTAAATGGTGGCCCGTAAATAGCCAGTGACATTAATAACATTCAGGAAGGATATCCCCTTCAAAAGGAAGCAATGTGTACGGTTGGTGTGACCTATACGTAATCGGACCAACATCACCTCTTCTCAGTGATTGCGGTAACAAGTCGAGTGCCATGCCCGGGCAGTGCATTTAATAGCCCGCAACTTATTGCCGTCTTGTGTGTCCCACAAGATTTTCCAAGCAGCACGCAAAGAGCAGCGTCATGTGACGTCATATTGGCTACAAGAGAGATAGCTGCAAGGGGCACTAGATTAAAATGGAGGGTTAAACAACGGCATTCTAGTCAAGGCAGTGCTTTGAGAGCAGATTTCATAGGCTTAAAAAAATGTTGTTTTCTCCAAATCCCTTATCCTGCTAGGTTGTCATTGGAAAATAAAGATTCCACTTTCTTAAAAATGCCAGCAACTGCCAACAAATCGACAAAAATGAGCTCATTATAGGCCTAAGAAATCCACTCTTAACAGCGCTGTCTTCAGTAAGACGCCCTTGTTTTTCCCCTCCAGTGACCCTTGCAGCTATCCCAGTTACTGGCTCCAGTAGTCACTGCCCTATTGGAAACTAGAACGGCCTGCGTTTGTGCACCCTTTGTACAGAAGTAAACCCACACTAATTTGAATTTTACAACAACGAAATACAGATTAAAACACTTCTACTAAATAAAAAATTCTTAGTTATAAAACTTTGGCAGCACCCTTGCTTGTAAGGAGGCTTGAAAAGACACCCTACAAAATGTGAATAGGATACGCTATATTTTTCGACGATAAACATGGAGCATAGTCAACATATATCTCTATGCTATGAGTGGTGGTCACGACCTTCTCTTTTACATTCATATACAATTCTATCCCAGAATCAGTAGTGGCTAGATGGAAAACTAGGAAGTGTAAAGCTAAATATTAAATCTTGAATCATAGAACATTTTGTACATCTCATAAAGTTTTCTAATTTTATTTTCTGTTTATTTTTCTCTCCGTGATGAAGGCCACTCTAGCTGCAGACCAAGTTCAAAAGTAACGATTAGCTAAAATTCGTTCAACCTCTAAAGCTACTTTAAACCTCTGGGTTACTAATTCTTAATGATGTGCTAAGCATCATTTCGTTATTGTTTACGTTGTTTTACCACGTAAAGTAAAATAATAAAAAGAAAAAGACTTTCGAAAACTATTCTTCTTTTTATCAAAGATAAATACTTCCTAATATGTTATTTTGCTTAGTAACCTAGTTTTAGCAATTTTCTTGTAGTGGAATTCTACTGTTTTTTGGTAGTATTTTCGATGAATTCCACATTTCACTATTACTCAAGGGCACCTTAAAGGTGCCTATTCACCAAATGACAGGTTGCAGCATCTAGCGCCATCTGCCACTATTTACTTCTACGTAGCACTTGATTTCAACAAGCAAGGAATGTGCAAAGAAATTTCTTCTTACACATCAAACTAGCCACGTGCCTCCTTAATTATTGAATGTAAAGTTGGTGCATTCAAGTGCGCCTGGGAGCAAGCAGTCAAGGATACCGATACCACTGTCACTAGATGGCACCCATCTATCGGTTGAAAATCTGCGTTTCAAAATGGTCGACATATAGAAAAAAGCGCCATGGTGTTGTTAGGCTTAACTTTACCACTTGCTTCCTGGTATACGTGAGCTCACGAACTTTACACTCCATAATGAGGGAAGCACGTGGTTTGTCTGTTGTGTAAAAAGAAATTTATTTGTGTGTTACTTCGCCTGTTGAAGGTAAGGGCGAAACAGAACTAGATAGCGGTAAATGGCTATAGATGCTGTAGCCGGTCGTTCGGTGCCAATCCCCCTTTAAGTAGTATTCCAACTTCAGCCCCGCAAGTAAAAGCCTGTCTACCAATGTAAAGTCGGAGCAAACATGTTATGTTGATGCAAGAATTTTAGGTTAATGTTGTTACTTCAAATAAAACTCCATTTCTTTGAAGAAAAACCTCTTTTTAAAAATCCAAAATTGTCATCCCAGTCTGTTAAAGATTAATAGTGCAAATTACTAAAATGGTTAATTACCTGTTTACTCTGTCAGCATTAACGTACGTTCTTCTAGGGCTGGAGTACCTTCCACCCCCACCTCCTCCACCACCACCACCACCACCACCACCACCACCTCCACCACCACCGCCGCCTCCACCTCCACCACCACCAGTGCCACCTCCTCGACTGACTCGCCGTGGCCTTCGCTGTTCATCCGGCGAGGACTCGTTGGACGTGCTTGAGTCTGTCGTGTGATAAATGAGGTCAGGAACTGCAGGGAAAAGCAAGTGGCAATATAAGGGGCGTGAAGCTGGAAAGAATGGTCACATGGACACACACTGGAAATGTCTTAGTGACAAACGTCCGCACAGCGCAACATCTTCCACATCATTACTGCCTCTAACAGGAAAACAAAAGGTGTGAAAGTGTGAGAGTTCAGTAAACTTGAATACCACACACACAAGACTTTTGGACGTTTCCTCTCCTTCCCTCCCAATAGAATTTCTACGATTGTAATATAGGAGTGAGTGTGCAAAATGGCGGGGAAAAGAACAAGCGAGCTGTAATGAAGAGCAACTATCAACAGACCAAAT
>JAHWFP010215459.1:28546-97402 GCA_023313725.1 Lithobius niger
ACAGGGAAATTATGTTTAAACACGGCATTCTTTAAGCACATCTTTATGATGTTCGTAAATAATTTTACATGAGTAGTGTATAATCCTTTTCAAAACCAAACTTCAAGCACTGCTGAATTTAAGCTATAACCTTGCGCCCGTCAAGAATGACTGGTATGTACACAGCCATGTAAATACGGTTGGGAGCATATTTTTCTAGACAGCACTGTTTGGTGTGCAGTGATATCAAAATTGTAAAACTTTGCACTGCTTGTTAAAATCGTGTAAATGCAACGGTATTTATGAACATATTTAGGTGTAGTCCAATGGCACGGGTTGAACACACAAGTGTAATCAGTGTAATTCCAATTTAGCTTAACTCTAGAACAAAGTTTGCTGTTTATCAATTCAATGCTTATCGCTGTAATTCTTAATTACACTGTCCCGTTCTGCAGACACCGCCAATTCGAATTATATTGATCAGCAACGAAAGGTTCATATATAGTCATTTGCCTGCCATGCAAAGGATAGAATGCACTCCAGTTTTACCAAACAGGATCAGCATATCCGTTTTAGTGTATCTCTTGAATGGAACTGTAGGCACCTTATGTCAAAGCATATAAGCAGATCTCAATTCTTTCGCACAGGCAATTCAAAATTAGGCTCAACGAAAATAATTATTTGAGTCCGCCTTGTGTGAAGTGATCGGCTACCGAAGGAGATTAATAATGGTCACTCCGTTAGATGTGGACTTCTTTGAGACATAAACTTGTTTTAATATACGAACTAGCTGACGGCAGCAAGTACAAATTACTAATAAAAAAAACACTGTATGTCAAACACATCCTCATAAATGAATGAAAAAAATTAAGTTGATAAAATATTTAAAAAAATTGTTTGGACTAGATTTTTGTGTGATACTGTAAAAAAATCATTTCCCAAGTAACATTCTATGGTTGGGCCAACGTTGGCAATCATTAGCAACTCGTTGGGAAGGGTTTTGCCATGTTGGCACTGTGTTGGTGTGCCTGGGTTTCTGGGGCAATCACATGGCTATCAATGTAGGTCCTATCAATGTCAGCCAACAAATAGGCATCCCACCATTGGTCCAAGGAATTTATTTAACTACTTCACCAGCATGTTGCACCCTTCATTGGGTCAACATAGATATATACTGCCCCACCATCATGCTGGAACACCTCTGCTGGGCCAACGTATTTCTTATTGCCTCACAAACAGGTTGTCAATCCTTGATTGAGCCAACAGATGTCTTTATATGCTCAACCAAATGTGTTGGCCGACCTATTTCTTTCTTTGCTCCACCAATATGTCGGCAGCCCTTCTTTGGGCCGAAGTATTTATTTAGCTGCTCCATCAACATGTTGGTAGTCCTTCGTTGGGTCAATGTATTTCTTTTGCTGCTCCTTCAATATGTTGACCGTACTTCGTTGGACCAACGAATTGATTTTTCTGCTCAAACTGTCTGTTGACCATCCTTCATTGAGCTAAATTATACCATCATGTTGGTCGTCCTTCATTGGGCCATTGTATTTCTTTTTATGCTCTACCAGTTTGTTGGTCGTCCTTTATAGGGCCAACGTATGTCCATTTGAATACAACTAAAGTCCAGTGTTAGAAACAATTATTCAATGTAAAATAGGATTGTTTAACCATAATTAACATTGCTTTGAGTAGCATTATTGTCCATAATGCTAAGCAATGCTTCAAACTGGAATTTTATTTGGTGTAATTATAAAAAAATTATTTCTATGTATGCTGCACTAAATTGTTTACATTTCTATAATGTATAGGCTACCTAATTACACATTTTCTTAGCTCAGACTCTCAAGCAGTTCTGGTGTTCTAGTGGATAAGGTCTTCGAATCCAGTGTCTGAGGTGCCGAGGTCAATACTTCCCAATGGACATCGCATTTGTTTTCAGGTAAATTTTTTATTTAATTGTTGATTTGACAATGGTACCCCAATGTTTGCATGGAGGTGTAATGCCAACCGTTTTGACACCATTAGCCCAGAATTGGCTAAGTATTGCTAGGAGGGTCGGCTTATAAACACTAGCCGAACGTTGAGCCTGTACGTTAGCTAAGATACTGGCCAATGATATAAAATAAGATTGGGCCAACCGTTGTGTGGAAACGATGGCCCAACAATAAACCATTGGTAATAATGTTAGGGCAATTCTTGGCCGACAAATCAATGTTACTATATCTCCAATGAATACAGTCTGGTATATTTAGGAATATCACAAGTAAAAAATTGCATTACTACTGTACCGTCATTTGTTGCTGGTGGATTTGCTGAGATATTTGGTGCTGCATATTGACGCTTTTTAACCTTGGAGTACAAATCGTCTACTCTCTGCCCCGTAAAATTGGAATTTGCTACATTCTGAAAGGATAACAAAATCGAATGACAGTCACCAATAACAAACAGGAAAGCAAAGTCACAGAAAAACTGAATAAAATTTAATTCATATTACGTATAGGTCAAAATTCTACATAGAAACCTTCTTTGGATCTATGCACTTTTAGTGCTGGAACTGGAGTTCGTTCCAAACCAAGCTTAACATGAGAAACACTAAATAAATATTTGCATTTAGTTTAAGATGTAGTTTTGTTTAATTATTTTTCTATTAGTTACACTAAAAAATACAGACGTTTAATACCTACATGATTTAAGTTGCCTCAAAATGTAAATAGACCCATCTCTACAACGAGAAATTTTATAATATTTTTTCATTATTAATAAAACAACTTAAATTCAAACTTTTTTAAAAAAATCAAAAACAGCACTGCAGTATGACGTTGTGATTCAGAGTTCACACATGTGACCTTTACAAATATTAGTAAACCTGGAGAAAGATGAAAGTACAGTCAAAGTTGTCGACACCCCTATAGTCTTCATTATGGTATATTTTAGGATTCAATTTAATCTCGAAAAAATCGCAAAAGAAACCAACGCAGCATCAAAATTTCAACTTTATTATGTTTTAGTGCTACAGACTTCAATTTAATATGGATTATCGAGATTCCCAATGAGGACACACAACCCACAAACAAAAATCTAGAATGTTAGTTCCACGTTTCTATCACCTGACTTTTTCAATAAAAGTTATAGACGATTCGTTTTTGTCCTTTGCACCACCATCTTGGTTGCGTCTACAGGTTGAACTAGTGTTCACAGTCTTACCGAAGGTCATGAATACAGGCAAAGGTGAACCCAACATTTAGTTAATAGGGGCGCTGTATTATTACCGAAATTTATTTGTTGGTCTTGGTATTAAAACGAACATATTTCACCTCCTGCATTTTAAATAAAATAAACCTATTTCATTCTGAGCTTTTTAATAAAAATGAATTAATTTCACCCTCTCCTTTTCAATAAAAATGGAGCTATTTTACCATTAACTCTTTAATAAAAATTTACTAAAAAATCACGCTCATTTCCACAAACTAAACACTTACTCCTATGTCCAGCAAATTTTCGAAAACTAACTGTTGGCATCATCAATCAGGCTTTTAAGGTTGATTTAGTTCCTGATCACATCTTGCTTCAACGTTGTTTACAAGTGCCGTTTTCGAACTCGCCGGTAATCGTGGCCTACTACTGATGGGAAATGAGCGAGCAGAAGGCAGACGTGCAACGGCCCGAAAAATGTAGTAGGCCATGATTACCGGCGAGTTCGAAAACGGCACTTGTAAACAACGTTGAAGCAAGATGTGATCAGGAACTAAATCAACCTTAAAAGCCTGATTGATGATGCCAACAGTTAGTTTTCGAAAATTTGCTGGACATAGGAGTAAGTGTTTAGTTTGTGGAAATGTGCGTGATTTTTTAGTTAATTGACTTTTTCGGAATTTCATCATGTTCCACAGTACGAACTTCAACGAAGTTTTTCATAAGAATTTATTTATTTTACCGAGACCTCTTCAATAAAAATGTACCCTCAACTTGTTTATAAGTATACATTTATTTCACCTTTTTATGTTTAACAAAATAAACGTATTTCCTCTCTCGTTTTAATAAAAATGAATTTACTTCACGTTCCCCTTTTAATAAAACGAATTTATTTCACTCTCTACTTTTCAATATTGAAAATTTGTTGCAGCTTACAACGCATTTATTCCTTCCATTCCCTTAATAAATTTCATCTGAAGGCATTCGCCTCTAAAAAATAAAATTTACACTATGTAGAATACAGTGAGATTCAAGCTTCTTGACCGAAGCTGCAATGGGGGCCAGTTCGCCCTTTTGGATTATTTGTTATTTTTTAAAACTAAAATGAAAGCCCCTGGAAGTTTATCAGCCCTGAAACCCTTTTATTGCATAAATGTGGACTGAAGGGAAACAAAAGTTAAACACATTTAACTGGTAGGATTTCAATATTAAAAAAAAAATTGAGTTTAAAAAAATTCCTGTTCTTTTTGCACAATTGTAGGAGAACGTGTGTAATAAAGCACAATTTTGCACATTATATTTTTCCAACATACACGGCTTCTTATTATGTTTTTTTTTTTGTTTATTGTATTGTAATGTTCCTTTTTATGAATATCCTGTAGAGATTTACGCAGTCCAGATCATTGATTTAGCACGTCATTTGTATCAGGGCGCATATTTTTTAACCAAATATTGTGAAGAACGTCAAAAATCCGCTTTGGCTCTTTTTTGGTGAGGATTTCTTTGCCAGCACTCATTGGCAGCAATTACAGAAGTGGCGTTTCAGTCACAGAATCTGAACAAGAAGGGTGTGGGTTCATCGTTTCGTTTTTTAACACTTGACAATAAGCCATGCTGTTGTTTACTTAAGCCAGCCGTTCAGTATAGTATGGACTGGAGGCTCCTATAAGGTACTACCTCCGCTGCTGGCTTAGTCTGTAACAGACTAACATTTTGTTTGGTCACTCCACAGGTACTAGGCGTATTCTGTTTTCAAGGTTCTAATGGTTTATTATCACCTCATTTTGTGCCAAAACTACCTAAGTCCAAATTATAAAATTAATTACCCTGAGGCTAATTTTTTTCGCAATAATATGACAGGTTTGAAAGGCTGAAAGGTTTGTATAGAACACTGGTCAGGTTTTTTCAGAATATTTCATTATTACTGTCTATAGAACGATTTGACAAATTACTTTAAACCTTTAAGCCTTCATTCTGGAAAATCCATAGAATGTGACTTACGCATTTCTGGCGCCAAGGTCTTCAATTACAGTTCTTTTACATTGACAACAAAACAGGGCCACAATGGACATGTAATGCTTCAATCGATCAAAAATCCTGTTTAATTTTTGATTTTACAATGCATTACTTTCGCAGCACATTTCCATTTATGCATGAGTTCGTCATTTTGGGATTTGGTTTCACGTATGATCGCACTAATGTTCATTTTTCATTTCATAATGTTCATTTCACTACTAAATGAAACTAAAAGCCCTATCTCGTTATTAACATTGCACAATTGTCGGAGAACGTGTGTAATAAAGCACAATTTTGCACATTATATTTTTCCAACATACACGGCTTCTTATTATGTTTTTTTTTTAGTTTATTCTATTGTAATGTTCCTTTTTATGAATATCCTGTAGATATTTACGCAGTCCAGATCATTGATTTAGTATGTCATTTGTATCAGGGCGCATATTTTTAAACCAAATATTGTGAAGAACGTCAAAAATCCGCTTTGGCTCTTTTTTGGTGAGGATTTCTTTGCCAGCACTCATTGGCAGCAATTACAGAAGTGGCGGTTCAGTCACAGATTCTGAACAAGAAGGGTGTGGTTCATCGTTTCGTTTTTTAACACTTGACAATAAGCCATGCTGTTGTTTACTTAAGCCAGCCGTTCAGCATAGTAGGAATGGCGGCTCCTATAAGGTACTACCTCCGCTGTTGGCTTTGTCTCTAACAGACTAGCTTTTTGTTTGGTCACTCCACAAATACTAGGCGTATTCTGTTTTCAAGGTTTAATGGTTTATCATCACCTCATTTTGTGCCAAAACTACCTAAGTCCAAATTATAAAATGAATTACCCTGAGGCTAATTTTTTTCGTAATAATATGACATAGCTGAAAGGTGTGTGTAGAACACTGGTCATGTTTTTTCAGAATATTTTATTATTACTGTCTATAGAACGATTTCAGAAATTACTTTAAACCTTTAAGCCTTCATTCTGGGAAATCCATAGGATGTGACTTACGCATTTCTGGCACCAAGGTCTTCAATTACAGTTCTTTTACATTGACAACAAAACAGGGCCACAATGGACATGTAATTCTTCAATCGATCAAAAATCCTGTTTAATTTTTGATTTTACAATGCATTACTTTCGCAGCACATTTCCATTTATGCATGAGTTCGTCATTTTGGGATTTGGTTTCACGTAGATCGCACTAATGTTCATTTTTCATTTCATAAGGTTCATTTCACTACTAAATGAAACTAAAAGCCCTATCTCGTTATTAACATTGCACAATTGTCGGAGAACGTGTGTAATAAAGCACAGTTTTGCACATTATATTTTTCCAACATTAATTATCTGATGCCTGTCGAAAAGGAATTTTCGTAATCACCTGATTAATTTTTATTTATTTTTTTCCTCACCTAAAAGCAAATGTATACACTTACAACGTTTGGTCCAGTCGGTGGATTCGTGTTTTCTTCCCGTTCAGCAAATGTCTGCAACTGCATGGCTTGTAATTCATGATCAGCTCGACATCCAGGCAAATTAAATGTTGCATAAGGAACTACTTCATCTGGAAAACCTGTAAAAAATTATGTCCGGTTGAAAATTGTTTGGTCAAATAGTAAATATGAAGAAACGTAAGCATTTCGTGAGTACGGGTATGTAGACCTAATCTCAATTTCTAGAAATATTCCACATGGCATTAACGTTTAGTTTTGCAGTTTCATTTATTTGTATCTCCCCCTCTCCTCCCCCCACGCACAAAGCTATAGATCCTTGTAATGTGGAAGAATGTTTAGGGAGCACCTTCACATGTCACTGGGTGTGGAGGTGTTGGAGTGCATTAATTTAAATCAAAGCGCCCATAAATGACAGCCTCAAGTCGTTTTACGTGTTAAAGGCACAGACAAAGAAATATCATTGAATAACAATTTCTGGACCAGTAATGTTATGTTTGTGCCATTTGTTGGAGGACGGAATCCTTCGATTAAGCTGGCACTGGCCAGCATTATTTTTACTGGTTATTCATCGGCGGCTGAAACTTTTCTCTGATAGGACGGCAAGTAATGTTGGTTTTGGGATTGTGTTCGTGAATGCGAGGAGTATTTTTTAACAACTTGACATTTTCTTTGATCACATTTGTCAAATAAGCCATGCCTCCATGCTTCACACCGTAGGAGATAACGTCATCTTCTGTCATTCTTGATGTATGGTGTGATCGTGACACTCGTGTGGAGGCATGGATTTTTGTCGGTAACGTTATTGAATACTTACCCGTTGGTGGTGGAATTGAATGTAGTAATATGGTACTCAAATAAACATTGGTACATTATGACTGATTGGAGTGTTTCACCCCCAAAGATGTTCAAGATGACGCTGCCTAAAACTTTACAATTTGGAAGAACTTCTACATGTGGATTTCCTTACCACTATGGTTGGAGATTTTAGTAAGTCAAGCTAGCGTTCATTGGTCGTCTATTGCTGTTATTGACAGGCGTGATACAGAATTTGTTGATTTTCTGTGTAGCATGGGCCTACAACAGCTTACTGACTTTTCCAACATTGTTCCCTCGGACGCGTTTCCAACTCTATGTCTGACGTTGCACGCTTTTTAGCAAGTCTTGTGGGAGAGAAAAGACAGCAATAAGTTGCGGGCTGTTAAAGACACCGTCAAAGAATGGCACTCAGCCTGTCGCTGCCGTCACTAAGCAGAGTTGGTGTTGGCCAGTTTACGAATTGGTCACACCAATCCTACCCACTGCTTCCTTTTGAGAGGGGTTATGTCATTGGTGTCGACGACCACTTATGGTTCGTCACTTACTTGTTGATTGATACCGAGTTTAAGGTGTTCGTTGCCGTTTCCATCTGCCGCGAGACTTAGACCGTCAGTTGGGCAGGTCTACATCTTCCTATCCGGGATGTTGAAATTTTTGCAGGAGGTGCAGGTCTATAATAAGATCTAGATTTGGGGTCTGTTTAACCTCTCTGTAATGTGTGGCGCAGTGGCAACCCGGACCACTGCACTGTGACTGACATTGGCACGAATGACCTTGCTGTAAACACACCTCAATCCCCCCTTTACTGACTTTCCCCGACCAAAGGGGAATAATTCTTAGATATGCCATTTTGCGACTCACCAAATTTAATTTCTGATATTGTTGTGGAAACTCCAATGTACCTTAGTGATGACACATCACAAACTCCATTTGCTTTATCCGCATTTTGTGGAGGAAGCTCGTGTGTGCATTTACAAAAGTTTTCATACAATGAATTTTCAGATGGCTGAGCAAATAAGTAAAGTTAATTGGAATGATGTTTTTTTAAACAGTCCCGAAATCTGCAAGCACTAGATTGCCTTTTCTGGGGCCATGAGAAGTTGTTGAGAAGTTGAGTGCCTATGAATTCGAAACATGTCTACAAGAAGGCTAGAGAATGTGTCAGGGCTATCCATGCTAAAAAGACAGATTGGAAACAGTATGCCAACACTGGTCTGTCTGTGCATCGTGATGCCTACCATGCTTGTTCTCATTCATACCAATGCATCGCAACTGCTGGGGCTGCCGACAAGGAAAAAAGTGTTATACAGTCTGGTGATCCTGCCATGTTCTACATATTCGTTATTGAAAAATTGTCTTCCTTCAATGCTTTGCCACCTATCAAATCTGAACTTGGTGCTAGTAGAGAAAGTCAATGTGCTGATGTAGTGGATAATTTGGAGAAGGCAAATGTTCTCAGTGCCTAGTTCTATCGAGTGTTCTACCAGTCTTTGAAGCAAAAAATGGAATATTTTGATGTAATTGAAACTGTCCAATTATCTGAATGTGTTAGGAGATCGGTTTTGTGCAAAAGGCATGCAGGCTGTGCAGCTAGTATCCCCGTTATTGTTTATGTCAGGTGCTTGCTACCATTTTAATGTTATCTTCAATAAGTCTTGCTGAGGGTATTTTGCCAAATATGTGGAAAACGGCACCAATTATTCCTATCTTTACGAAAGGTGATCATAAAGCAGGGTAAATATCGAATGTACTGGCAATATCAGTTTCCGTGATTGTCTGACGTTGAAACTACCTCCTGCTAACTTCACGTGGTTGCCTCTTATTCTTTGTGCTTGCAGTCAAACAGCAGTGTATTCAGAAATGGCCATTCAGAAATACTAGATCGCAACATCAACTAAGAATAATGATTTGAGTGCTCCACCTGAGACAGCAACTACCCCTTTCAACATTACAGTGCAAAACTAAGTGTCCAAGTTACAAGAGTAAACTACTTATTATATTTTGAAATTTTAATTAGTGTTTAGTTTTATTAGATTTGCGATTAACCCTCCAATTTAGTATTAGTATGAAACAAACGTTTCAGCAACTTTTCGCTCATAGCTATCATATTACACTGACCTTCCTACTTAAGCAGCAAAAGTTTGCATTCACAAAAAATTCTAATTTTAAGCATATGAACATGCTTTCCATGCAAAGTGATGCAAACGATTATTGTAAAATGCATGCTGATGCATTTAGCTTTTCCAGAAACCATTTTCGGTTTCTTAAGAATAGATGTGCGTCTATGAATTGGAGACTTCCTTGACTGTTGGTTGTGGAGCTACCAACAATGGCTCATGGGTTGATGGCGTCTATTTAAGCATTCTACATAGCATTTGGCAAGGTGCCCCGCAGAAACCTCCTGATTTGAAAAATATGGTATGGGTGATCAGTATTTTGTGTATCGCCAAGTTTTTATGTGGTCGTACCCAAGCATCACATGTTGGGGCAGAGATTTCTGATTTTATGCCGGTGCTTAGTGGTGATTTTTTCGTCATTGACGATTTGCTTACAGAAGAATGTGACATCTGGATTCTCACGCATCACCGATAACACTGTGCAATAAATACTACAGGTGTCTCTGGATGTTGTTTACGGCTGGACAAGATTTCGACAAATATCATGAGATGCATATGGGGCACACAAACCCTTATAGAGAGTACTTTCATTTTGCTGTTGAAGTTAGTGCAGCAGTTAATTCTCAAAAGGACCGTGTGGTTGTTTTTCGAGAAACTTCAAATTTGGAAACCATTGTATTGAAAATGCTGACAAGGCTGAGAAATTATGGTCAAATCTGATCCTTAAATGTTTTAAAGGTAGGTCTGAAAGTCTGCTTAAGACTTTTAAAGCATTTGTTCGACCCATTTTAGCACACAGAAGGTAAAATGTGAAACCCATTACTGGGTAAATATGTAAACATCACTGAAGTGGTCCAATGCTTGTCGCCATCTTGATGGTGTTCGTCACCGTTTCCATCTTCCGCGAGACGTTGCGCATCAATTAGGCAATAAGTCTGTCCTCCTGTCCGGAGTGTTTCAATTTCTGCAGGAGGTACAGATGTCTGACGTGATTTAGATTCGGGGTTTATATAATATCTCTGTAATGTGTGATGCAGTGGCAACCCGGCCCACTGCACTGTGACTGAGGTTGGCGTTAATGACCTAGCTGTTGACGCGCTATTTAGCCACGATATCCCGTCCCCCCCCCCCCCCCGGTCCAAGGATTTACTAAACGATTGCGTGGCTTCTTACCTACGGGCAAAGACTTGAAGTGCTGGTAATCAAACTTTAGGGATGCGTCAGATGAAAACTGCCTTGAGGGGTTGTTATAAACTCTTTCGGTCACTACCCAATTGAGGACAGAAACCCCATTGTTAAGCAGAAGGAATGGTAAGACCTCTTAAAGGTGCATTCACTTCAAATTGTTTGGGATATAGCCAGATTTAATTGTAAACAATATCCTTTAATTTTCAGTCGACGGCAGCTTCGGAACACTTTGCCATGCAGAATTGTTGTAGCTCCTTTGTTATTGAGTTTTAAAGCTAAACTTAAGGGTTTGAATGCAAGTTATTGAGCATCTTGTTTTTAAAGTTGAATTTCACTTAGTTTTGAGTTGTTAACATATTGGAAGGCTATAAATGGCCCAGTGCTAATACCTTTCGTTTTCCAAATGGAAGACATGATTATTATCATTATTATATTCATTATTAATATTATGTACATGACCTTGTTTGTTTCTTGTGAAGGCACAGCTACAGACCTTCTTCGTATTTGCAATTTGTTAAAGATTTGTGCAGTTGATGCTACGATTTACTACTTTGCAATATTCAATCTGAATCGCTCTTTCAAGGTTTCTCCCTGCTGCATTTTCTTTCACATTAGGCAAAACTCATCAGAGAGGTTGCTGTTTGTCTACCCTTCAATTATAATCGTTTACTAATAATGTACATACGATCAGAGTATTTTAAATCATATGTTGAAAAAATGAAAAGGTCCTAGTCTCAAAAATTATAAAGCATGCTGGTGAAATAACAAAACCTGCCCGACAAATTTCAAAATCTTTACGCATGCGTAGTGGTTCCGTTGAACACGGCGGATAAACGGACATCATAAGGGGTCCAATACATAGATATTGAGCATTTTTTTCTATTTAGGAATCACGTATGAAAATTTCCTAAAACTGTTTCAGTGTCTGTTTATACGTAGCTTGCAATAACTGGCTTTTTACAACTGCTGCCAATTGAAGCCCAATCATGATTAACAGCACTAGCTCTGTCACGGTTCGGTTAGAATTTTTTCCTGAAAATTCTAACAAAGAAAAAAACCATTACACACTTCTATTCAAATTTCGAATCTGAACAGAACGAATCCAGATTGAAGACTAAAGCATAAATATTAAAATGACAGCAGCTTAATTCCAAGTGACTTGATGGCCGAACTTGTTTGGCCTTACTGAATCTACTGAAACAATGATAGCCCCCCCCCTCCCGAAGGTAAACTAAGCATGATAGGAAAAAATGAAAGTACCGATAGGTAGCCCATAATATAGTGGGTTTACACTCATAAGCTCAATATTCAGTATTCACTCCATTGGCATTACGAAGAGATTGAAGAGAGAAGGGTTGGAAGACAAAAATGAGTCAAAAAAGCTTCGTGTTAGACTCCATTTTCTGAATGTGTATGAATGTTTGGATCCATCTTGAAGGACAATGTTGAAAAAAAAGGATCTTTCTGATCCTCTAGCAACTCGATTTAGTCGTAGTAAGATGGAGGTGCACAGCGATGCTGTGCTTCGGGGAAAATGGGAGTTCAACGAAGATGTGGAGTGCGTTGCAGTGCAGCATCTTCCAGGGGAAGCTGTCGCGTGGTTTTATTTTTTAATAGCTCCGTTCACAGGGTGCGCATGGACTTTAGGTTGGGCTTAAAATAAGGGTGGTAACGTGCCCCATCCTGACACCAAGTTTCATGATGCCCACATTTCTGGTTTTGGAGTTATTACCAAATAACTGTGCGACCATAACCAACACAGATCTATCATTGTTTGGCACTCCTTACATTAATTCTCTTTAACTGCTGAAAAGAACTGCCAAGAGTTGATTTAGACTGACTCCATCTAAGAATTTCTTAGGACATAAAAATTCTTTTGTTGCGAAATTTGCGTATTAAAGATATTAGACGTGTGTCCAGGCCAAAGTCCAGGGATGCCCCAAGTGCAAACATCTAGGGTGTGGAGAGGGAGGTGCAGAAAAACAACAACAAAGACAACACCATCTGCCAAAAACTGCTGAATCTTCCGAGAAGCAAGAGGAAGAATTTGACATTTGAGTATGATAAGGCAAATTGCCTAAATAAAAAGAGAGTGGTAGGTATAGGACAAACACTCGCAAAGTAAAAAATGCACAGTATATGTCCACACCAGGACTTTTGTTATGAACCCGAGTTAGTGTACTTCGAAAATCTGCTATATCAACATGAGGTTCATTGTTTTGATTCGATTTGATAGCAAAACACAGTAGATCGCGAATACAGCCTTTGTATTGCCCCTAAGCAGTAAAATGGGATTGTAAAAAAAAGCTGTTGAAGGTTGTGCTACCCAAGGAGTGAGGACAACTGAACGTTTATGAATCATCAGTTGTTTTTAGGCACATTACGCTGTTTCTGTATTTTAAGGTGACATGGGGTTGGAGGGGCAGATAGTGATTAATGTAGTCGAACAACAGGACATTTCTGATATACACACACTCGTATTGATAAAATAACCTCATCTGCAACATGTTATTTATTAGAATACTATTTTAAGATCGTCATTTTTTCGTGTGTGTTTCTGTGATGAAGCTTACGCCAAAACTGTATTTACCAATTTACTTGAAAACTATGATATGTAAACAAGCATAAACGGTTGCATAAGGGTTATCGAATACTTGCAGCATAACCTGACGCTTAAAAACCTATTATTTTTTGGTTACGTTTTACGATAGCTCCAGGTTTTTAGTAAATAATTGTTCCTGCCCTACATGAGAATCAACGGGTAAAAACAGTATCGATCAAAACTGCTCTATCCTGCTAATCTTCTCAGGATCTAGTTTTGGTGTAGAAAAGGCGGTCTTCTTTCCTGTCTTGAATGCGAGGCTTCAGTTCTCTACCACCAAACACTAGGGTTAATTGCTATAGCTGGTAACCTAGCAGTCAATGAAGATGGATGGAGTACTAAAGGGGATGGCAGACAAAATGGAAGTCTTTCTCTGTTGCTCGAGTTGGTTCTTTCTAATTCGGAGCTCATTCGATTGGGAGAAAAACCCACCTTCCTGCACCTTCTAATTACTTCTCTGCTGAACACAAGAGCCGTTCTTTATTGATTTGTCTGAAACTTCACGATAGCAACCGTACACGTCTTAAATAAGGAACTAATTGGATATTGGGCACCTTCGGTTAGTGGTTCTGTTGTGTGGCGAAACTAATTCGTTCCCTCTATGTTCTATTTATACCTTAAAAAATATTTTACTGACTTGTGATACGAATTAGAACAAAGGAACTCCTCAAACGGTGCAGGTGTCTAAATCTCTATCTCTCTCCCTCTCTCTAAATCATGATAAATTTTGAACCCGTTGTCAAAATAATTTCAAATTTTACATTATTGTATCCTATGCCGTATTTGTGGATATAATTTAGCAAATCAATAAAATTGGTCAAGGGGTATCAGGATTTTGACTAAAATATCAAAACTAGGTAAAGTAAACATTTTTCAGAATCATTTAACCAAAAATAAAGGTGCAACTTACATATTTGACCCAAAAATTTCTACCTAAAATCTTCTAAATAATGGTTCTACATAATGCTTCTAAATAATGGTTCAAGACCATAGATGGTCAATTTCACTCATTACAACAACGGTTTTTTCACTCGATATTTTGCCATCTGCAACCCCACTATGCCCTGTACAAGGAAGAACGCCAGAAAGGAGGGTGATTTCAGGGTTTTATTCCAGGGCCATGCGCTCTGTCCTTAGGAGATGTTGACCAGTTGTTCAAGGATGCTCTAGTCAGGGCTTCTAGCAGAGTCGCATGCTTCAGGAAGAGTCGCAGCTGGTTAGGGGACTAGCGCTCAGAGTTAGGCTGAAGGGGGCTGCAAAGCCTTAAGTACCTAGAGCTGCGGCCAGTACCCACCACAGGTGGTGCAAGGTACTTCCCGTACTATATCCTGGTATCCCATGAGCCATCGCCACCAGCAGATACCCCTAGGAACAGGCAAGGTAGAGGCACCCTGACCACTGATCTCCGGGGACAGGACCATACCTCAAAGTACATAGCATAACTGGAGTACATTAAAGAGGCCCACTAAGTCCCTAGATTAAGGAATAGGAGGAAGCTGTGAAGACCGTCGTTGCACGTCCTCACACTGGTTGTAGCCAAAAAATGTACTAGCTGAACACTGGTCTAGTAGGAAGCTACCTTGTCACACATCCCCGTTTGTTGTTGCAGTAGTATTTCTTTCTGTTTGGTCCCACACGTTGATTGCCCATAGTTTTCCGTTAACAATACATGTTGTAATATTTTATTTGTTATTGTTTGTTACCACTAATCGACATTACCCTTAACGCTGCCGGCCGCTCATCCATATTCACTGGTATTGTGAAAAGAATGAACACGATCACTCTTTTCATTGGTATGGCGCACGTACATGCTCCCCATTCTTCATTGATGTTGTGAAAAGACTGAACGTGCTCGCCTTATTTAATTAATTTGGATTGGTTGTCACAGCGACTGCCTTATTCCGTTATTGACCCTCGCCTCACTCCGGCCTAAGATAAGTATGTATATTTAAATATAATTTTTTTCTGTTAGGATTCGCAGCCTTTTTAAAAGTATAAATGTTTTTAAGAGGGTTGATAATAACTGTCGCTGTGAGTTTAAACACTTTTGAAAAACTTCAAGAGTTGTCATGGTCGAAAGGCAATTGTTTCCTTTTGTATTGACAAAATGTGGATGTAATAAGCGTGAAAAAAATGTGAAAATTTTGTGGCATTCAGATCCACATTTTCGGCATTTCATAATACACAGTGAAATTTTGCAATGTTCAGGGAAATGGGAAAATTAGATAAAAGACCCAAGTACAGGAAAGAAGGCCCGAAAATTACAATGTTTTCCCTAGCAAAACATCAGCTTTAATTGTTATTGCAGAATATTACCAGTGAACATTTTAGTGGTGCGTGCAAAACACTCCGTTGGCTTCTGTCTATGGTATTGACTGCACATTTATATAACTATTAGCGATTCGTGTTCCAAGGAGGACAAACTTATGTGCCAGGCATCGGTTGGTGTTTTTTGCTATTATAATACAATTTTCTGTGTTCAGACCATATAAGACCACAAAAGGAAATGGTGATAACAAAAATGTTAAAAAAGTCCACGTGATTTTTGAATTGCCCGTAAATATCATCAGTTGACAGCAAATACTCACCTGGTGATTCAATTTTCTTTCCTGAAGCTGGAGTGTAAGTTAATTCCAATTGGCCGGTGTTTTCATTTGCATTATTGCGAATTTCATTCATTTTGTTTTTGATGTCATTAGTTCCGTCCATATTTGGATTATGATCTGAAAATATGTAAAAATCATACAGTATACTTTTTTGCCCTGAAAAACCTACTGGAGCACACCGATAAACAACGTGTAAAAAGTAAGAAAAATAAACCACCTTCCAAAGAGCTTGACCTTGACATCCACGGATGGGGAAACGTGTCGCCATCTTATTAATCAAATAACTTCTTTTGTTTCTCACTATTACTGGTAATTGTGTTTATTCTGCTAGTTTATTTTATACATTGTTTAATTAGCAACTCAACCCATCAAGCATCAGTTCATTGCACAGCATGTAAGCCTGTAATAATTCTTTCTCTCAAAGTAGCTTAACTGCTGGTCACGGCTGCCATTGCCATCAACCATGCCTGCTTCTGCAGTGTACTAAGGGCTCAAGAGGCATTCATGTATCTCAGGTTATGCTGAAGCGTTGCAGTAACCATAATTCTGTGCATGGATTAAAAATGTTAATGTGTGAAAAAGTGCTCGGATCACGGCCAAAATCGTCATGCACCCGGGGGACGATGCAATAATTGGTTTGGAAACTAGATTATAGGATTATGCCACACGACACAATAGTCACTGTCAGAAAAGTCACCGACAGAAAAATCGCTGTCACAGGCTGATGAAAGCCAATCAGAATTCACCCAACTACAGCAGTTATTATTTAAAGCCGTTCTTGATGATAAGTTGCTTGCCATCTGCTCGTCGAACATTCCCCTTCCAAATTCCTTGTCTGGGGTTAAACTGTTGTATTATCCTGTTATTATTATTACTACGTACAATCTCTACCGCAGTTTCCCCGTGAATTCTGGGAAAGGTCCGGTGCTTAACTACATGCACACAAAACACTACAGTTTTGCCAAACAGACATCTGTTCCATTTTCTTTCTCTTATGTTACTAAGAGCTTCCCACGAGCACTTTATCCTAATACCTCAATTTTATATCTTGATTATCCTTATATACCTTAGTACAATTTCACGTTTAAAATGGTTAGCAACATCGATCGCTTTAAATAAAGTTAGGAAAGTGAGCTACATTAAAAACAACTTGACTTGGGGAGGTACTCTTTTAATTTATAAAAACAGTCGCCTCGTTAGTCATATTTTTCCACATTATTAATATTTTTATGTTTATTCCCCATCTTTCTGGGCTAACAGTCGATGCAACTGCATATGATGAGGAATTACGTACATTTTTTGTTGTTGCCGTCACTCACACTAGTGTGTGCTGGACATACGTTGTTTGTATGCTTACACGGTCGTGGTATTAGTGTGTGAATAGCTTTGAAGTATAACTAGCATTGTTGTCTAGTGCATGCTTTGGCACGATGGGTACCTCGTTTGTTACTTTTTGTTGGCTTCTTTTGGTTCGTTTTTTTTTGGCCATGGAGAAAAGAAACTTAGGGATTTAAAGACATGTAAAATATGTTGCATCTTATTTTCATCCAACATCAGGAATAAAGATGCTGCTGCGCTAAGGTACAATGTGGGAGTCCTTCAGCCTCTTTTCACCCTCTGCATCCAACATTATGCATAGTTTACAGGACAATATAACTTGTACAGCGTGATTTGCATTATCATTATCAGTATCAGTATCCTTCAGTTGTACAGCGTGAAGCAGAAGTGGTGGAAAACACAGCAAAGCAAATATGGCTGATGCTAGGGCAAGTTAGCTGCGTGGTATGAAAGCGAGAAGGGAGCCAACAAATCATGTATCGACCACTGACCTTGAAGCAGGCTTTCAAGGTCATCGAAACTGTAACTTTATAACCTTGCTTCTTAGAATCTCAATATAATTTGTAAACTTGTAGACATTTGCAAAGCATGACCGATACAAAAATAAAAGGTTTGAAATTAGGATTATTAGGTTAGGACGTAAGGAAATTACAAGCGTCATTCTGCCAAACAGCCTGAGTGGCTTCCCTGCCAAAAATTCTGCGTGAAAAAAAGTAAATGAAATCTTATCTTTTACCTAGGCCACCGTGATGCGTGGGGGCGTGATTGTGCTAGGTTCTGTATCTTCCCTCTTTCCTGGTGGAAATACTTAATTTTACCCAAACTGTTTAGTAAGGAAGCCACTCAGGCTGCATAGTAGAATGATGCTGGCAATTTCCATAATTCCTAAAATAATGATCCGAATTTCGCTCCGTTTTCTGCATTAGTCATGTCTTGAAAATATCTACAAGTTTCAAACTTATTCTAAGGTTCTACAAAACATAGTTAAAAAGTTAAAACCTAGTTGGCCCCCGGTTAACATTCATTCCGTGTAGTTTCACGGACCTGAATCAACCACAGCTTAATTTATCAAGGCTCTTCTGTCCAACCTATATACAAAGTTGTTGCAAACATTTCTACGACATGAAATCGTCAAGGAAGCAAGCTTAAAAGCAAGTAAAGTTAAAAATTATTATTATAATATAAACAAATGCTTGTGCGGCAACAAAAAAGACACACTAGCGAGAACACTGACCGGAACATTAAGTTTCTTTAGCCTAATTTCATTGGATTTAAAAAGTGCTCAACTATTGCTAAGGTCTTAAAGAAGTAAAATAAAATTAACTAGAAAATGGTGAATAGACGTAAGCTCTTACGGCTTGAGCGGTAACCTCTGTATTTCCGTCGTCTGTTGAAAAGGCATACAGCGACGCCAGCAACTGTAAGGCAAGCCAATGACGCAGCCAGAGGCACAACTAGGTTCAGATCGGCATAGAATGGACTCACTTCTTCTCTCGCTTCTTCTGCCATATCTGAAGGAAGAGATTCTGCAACAAAAATTGATATTGTGATTTACACCTCAACAATAAAAGGGTTCAACTTTAGTAAAATCGAATCAGAGCCCTGACTTTACTAAAAGACTCAATCATCAACAATGACGATGACTTGTTAATGACTTAAACAAATGGATTTATTTGTTGTTATAAAGACAAAAACTAAGATTGTCTATAGGGCAGTGACACGACGCAGTAATATTGTGTATAACTCTATGGTGGAGCCAGTAACTGGGTTAGCTGCAAGGAGCACTGGAGGGACATAGGAAGATCGTCTTATTGAAGCCAATGCTATTAGACTAGATTTCTTAAGCCTATAACGCGCGATTTTTGTTGTTGGAGAAACCAATGTTCTTTTAAGCCTAAGAAATCCGCTCCCAAAGCACTGTCTTGACTAGAAGTGCCTTTTTTTCCGTTACATTCTAATCTAGTGCACCTTGTAGCTATTACCTCTAAATGGTGTCTCGTAGCCAATATAACGTCACATGACGCAGCTCTATAGGCTCTAGTAAATAAAATAAAATAAAATCTAAGATTGTGTACTGTCGCTTCATTGTTGTTTTTTGGGTTGATTGAAAAACTTGTAAGAGTAACGAATTACCTGTGTAAACTGGTCTCGTGTGTAACTCCTAAATAAAAATTTATACCATGGCTCTTAATATTTCAGGAAGTACAACTTCAGACCAATAAATTCGTTAAAATGGTACAGTTTATCTTGGAATAAGCCACACTCAAACCAAATAGCAAATGATTTTGCTGATAAGTACAACACGTACCAATTTGCAATTTGAGCACATCTTGATTTATATGAGATGCTAGATAACCAATAGTTCTGTCGTAAATCTTCCACAATGACGCTCAAATCCAAAAATGAAAAAAAAAATACTTCTCAGTATTTGCTAAATGCGAATTTCGACAGGCAGATTTACGAAAACTAGATGGGCTGTTTCAGTTCTCATGTCTTTTTCAGGCTCTCCTAGTGTGATTTTTCTATTTACATAACTGCTGCAGCCACATCAACATAAAGTCACTTCGCAATCAACATTCAAATCCGGCGGTCGTCGTAGCCTACTGTATTTGGAGAGTGTTGCCTCTTATCGCTCGTTTTTCGTGCTATCTTCGAGTGCGGTTTTCACCTAACTCGTGACAGATAAGAAATTTAATGGCAGGGTTTGAGGGACCCTGCAAATTCATAGGAGACCTCTTTTCTCCTAATTCGTGCTAGATTGCCAGTGACTCAAGTCCCCTCAGGTGCCTATCATTCCTAGAGATTGAGACTAAGAGTGCTGTTGTGTCTTTCCATGCTATTTTGTGCCCTGTACTCATGCAGTGCAGTGAGTACAGGGCATAAAAGGGAGAAAAGAGGCTTCTTAAGAATTTGCAGGACCCCTCAAGCTTTGCCATAAAAATGTCTCATCAGTCACAAGTTAGGTGAAAAACTCACTAAAAGATGGCACGAAGCACAAGAAAAGCACGAAAACCGAGCATTGAAAGCAAAACCCTCCAAATACAGCAGGCTTCGACGACCACTGTATGTGAAGGTTGATTGTGAAGTGACTTTATTATGTTAACGTTGCTACAGCAATTAAGTAAATAGAAAAATCGCACTAGGAGAGCCTGAAGAAAACAGGAGGACTGAAACAGGCATCAAATTTTCATCAATCTGCCTGTCGAAAATTCGCATTTAGCAAATACTGAGAAGTACTTTTTTTTTATTTTTGGATTTTAGTGTGATTGTGGAAGATATATTGTTGGAACATACAAAGTAACATGGTGAGTTTTTTCATGATGTTGTGTCGTGTGGAGAATGAACACATACCGAGCATTTCACGCATCATTATAGTCGAAAGATGGACTGTTTAATGCCACAGTGAAATTGGCAATTAAAAGATACTCAAACTCTTATACATATTGCAATTTTTCACAATCCTTCATTATAATGAACATAAGGCAAACAATTACTCCACTGTTTATAATGTTTGACATATAGCCAAGTCCAAATAGTAGCCAATTTTATGTTTCTAATTGTATAATTGTAAAAGTAATCATGGTGATTTTCATCACTATGTTTGTTGGCATTTTTGTGAAAGTGGACGGAATGGCTACTGAATTTTTTCTCTTGGTCGCACGATTTCAAGATATGGAAACACCCAATAATTCAAAGCAAGAGTAGACGGAGTGTTAACCGAAATTATTAAGTCAATTTCGTAGTCGAGCAGTTTTGTGATAATTTCTTCGATTACAATCATAAGACTTAGGTTGTTCGTTAAATAAAGTGTTGTATCACTGTTAAATAGTATCCAAATATCGCTGACACATAATGCTGGGAAACTGTCTTATGGCTCAATGGTAGCTACTTTGTAGTTATCATATACAGTTACATTGAAAGTGCAAGTGGTAGGCCGTGTGGTTTGGAGCACAAAATGTTGTTGTGCATCTTGACGAAATGTTTGTATTTAAGGGTAAATAATAATTGTTAATGTTGTTGCAATTTGAAGCCTGCTTGGAGACTTGTCGGTGCTGACTGATTTATACATTAATGTTAATAAATACAGATGCAAACCTATTTACGTTGCCTTTTGGACTTATGTGTCAGACTGCCTGAGCGGGGAATCGAACCCACGACCTTTGAAACCAAAGGCCAAGGTCCAGCCGCTGAGCCATACTGACACGTAAGTCCAAAAGGCAACGTAAATAGGTTTGCATCTGTATTTATTTAACTCTTGTTGAGCCTTTGACTTTTCCGTCCTAATTGTTAATAGTTATAAATATCACTTCATTTGAATTAAAGGTTTTATCGCATGACTGGGGTTTTACCCAGTTACAATTGTTTTTAACGTAGTTATATTATTGTTGCGGAGTAGAACCAATTTTTTTTAATACTGTATGCTGAAAAATCAAACATTCTTTTTTTGGTCGCCTGATCAATTAACAACTGCCTTTTCTCCTTGAGAATTTGAGGATGGTAAAAGTTTAAGTCAAAGTTTTAACAACTAGCACAGGTATGACTGACATGGTTTCTATTATTGAATCGGGTAGGATGTATTAACACAACGACCATTTTAGCATCACCTTTGTCCATTAGCACCTTACGACGGTAGAGGCTTAAGCAAAGAGGACCCGTTTTTGGTAGCTTGTATTTTTAGAGGTGTAAGCTAATATGTTCACTAACCGTTAACTGTGCTAGGTAACTTTTAGCGGCCTTCGGTGGTGGTGCTATAAGTAGGGCCGCAAGTCAGCGATGCAAAACCAAGCTTGTTGGTCAGGAACTAATGCATTTTTAAGGCAGTTTGTAAGTTGTGTTTTCCTTTAGCTGACACTTCCGCTGGAATCAGGAAGAAGGTTACCCCCACGAGCTAGGTTGGAGCAAGTGTATTTGATAACGTAAAGTGCAAAGCAAAGAAAGAAGCTTACTGTCCTATGCTCTAGTTATCTCACTTACTAATAAATTTTGAGCACACTGACCAATTCATTTCATATTTTCCATATGATTCCGACGTATACAGATTTACGTTCGCAATAGTCAATACAATTTGGTAAAGAGTTACGGGATTTCGACTCAAATACCAAAGTTATTGAACTATTATGAACCCAAAAATCGTTAAAGTTATTTTTTAAGGGAAATTAATTAAAAACTAATATGCAACCAAATGGCCTGACACTTAAAACGAAATATAAAACCATGCACATAATGTCGTTCAGTTAATGCTTCAAGACCACAGATGGACAAATTAGATCCATGCACAGCTGTACGAGTCTTAATGATTTTTTTTCTTTCTTAGGTTTAGTGTATACTTTATTTGAAAAGGCCTACTAGTAAAGCGAAGTGTTGCTACGTAACCGTTTACGAACTTGTTCCTAAAGTCACAACACAGTTATGTCTAGCCCCCGGTTCTCTAATCAGCCAAAAAAAATAGGAAAATAAATAAATATAAACAATAATATTGTTAACAGGGAAGGGTCAAAACAAAGTAAACATTTAGCACTGAAGACTGAAGGACGTTGTGAAAACGACAAATACAATAACATAATAGACAACAACAAAAAATGACAAAGCCTGTTGCCAGAGTACTGCATCTGCAGCTCAGTATGTAAATTGCCCAAATATTCAAATCAAGTCACATACTTTGTTCTTTTGTTATAAAATTGCGAGCATTGTGTAGGCCACTATTAAAGACTTTTTTTTTTAAAAGGCACACATGGCAAGTAAGTAAGTAAGTTTATTCATCCAACACAAATTACAAAATTAAGCACAAAAGCAAACACTCATTCCACAAGAGCTGATGCTCGCGTGTGGTTTGAGAGCAGCAAACAAAGAAAAACAATTGAATTAGCGCTTTTGCAACAGAATCAAAGGTAAGGCGCCAAAAAAAAAAAATACACATCGAAATAAAATAAAAAAAGTGCGTCGATAAATATATATATACACAACAAATTTATGAAAAAGGAGATAAAAGCAGAATACAAAGAGTGGAATATATTAATCAAACTCAAAGAAAACACGAGTAAAGCAAAAACAAACAATATAATAGTCAATATATAGTTAAATAAGTCAAAAAACAGTCAACAATTGTTATCATTCAAAACCTAAATTGAAATGTTGAATCATTTAATAGGCTAGTAGTCAATACTTATAGTAATAAATTGCAGACCCCCGCCCCCCCCCCCCCAAAAAAAAAGAATAAAATAAAAGACAGAAAAGCTGCAGAACATCAAAGTTTGTAAGAAAGGTAATAGCACGTTCAGCTCACAATGTTAAAAATGCTTTCTAGACAATTTCCATCCAGGTTAATCAACACACCCAAACAGATGTTTCTGAAACGTGTGCTGATTAGTAATTTCTTTAATATTAACGGGCAGGTTATTGTGAAATTTGCTGCCAAGGTATAACTTACATTTGTGGTTATAACTTACAAGGTATAACTTACAAGGTATGACTTACATGGTTGCAAACAATGTAAAGGTGGGTCCCATGAAAGTCAACTTCGATAATCAAACAGTGAAGCAGTATAGGCCACAAAGAGTATAGAATTTAAAGTGAGCTATCTTCACGCACTAACGTTCCTACTGTTCTACGATATTTCTAATGTGTGGATGGCATTGTTAGCCCATGTTTGAAAAAAAAAATCCAGGAATTGATGCACACGGTAGAGATTTTAACTTGATACTCTGTATAGATCCTAACAACAATACGTACCTCCAAACCTGGATAACGTTAAAAAATCGTACTCAGCAGTTGTGGACCCTGCATCGTTGTGCACCGTAATTTGAACACTGTACCACGTACGAGGGCTCAAATCCGATATAACAAAATCTCTGTGGTCTGGTGGGATGTTATTGGACACAAGAATCCAACTCCTGGAAGACTTTGGTTTGTAATGCACAACAAAATACAGAATGCGGCAACCCCCATCAGGCCAACGATCCAGCTTAAGTGACACAGATGTCACGTTAGGCTCGATGACTTCCTCTCTTGGGGCCAAAGATGGAGCTACAAGAACAAAAACGAAAATGAACTAGCGCAAATGAGACATCAATCAACGCACAGGGAAAAGACACCAACGACATTTTGATTAACCAATATAAATCAACGAAGTGCCACAAGTGAAACAATAAAAATAGCAACAGTTAACGGAAATGTCTGCTCCATCAGCTTTGCTATGAAGCAAAGCAATTTTTAAGTTGTGAGAAGCAACTGAATTATTTTAAAAGGAAGCTGGATAGTTATCGTCTCTAGCAACACACACGCCTCAAAGTTTGATTGCTATGCTTATTTTCTTAAGTGGTTTTCTCCGCATTGCCAACACTCTCCTTCTTATACTTCATTTTAACCACCCTCTCCCCCTTAGAATGACTGTTTCTTCTTACAATCTAAAACTTGTAATAATTCTGAACAGAAATTTTACCCCGAAATGTCCCTAGTTTAGCTTTTGACTTCTTGCCTATTTGTAATCAACCTCTATCACAGTCAGACAAGTCACATTTTGCTTTACACAAGATCAAAATAGAACAGTTTTACTACCGTATTCAGCATTGCTATTAACTAAAAATTGAAACTTATTTATCTATTACGAAGTTTTACAGAGCCATTCTTGGTATTTTCAAAATTTCTTTTCGTCTTACGTCATCTGATTCAAACTAATCGATAATTCTCGTAGCTTCCCATAACGCTGCACGGATTATCTGGTCCCCTAACAAGACTTCTTTCTGCCTCTAAATGGTTCGGTAAAAAATTCTGAACATTAGTAGATCTTTTAAGCAATAAGGCGAGCACAACAACTGCACCACGACTGGTTGTGATTCACTTTAACATCTTGTGTTAAAATCCCATCGTTCAACCCTAACCTGATCCTTAAATCACCACCTTCCACTGAAGGAGCGAATATCCCTCATTAAGCCGAACACTTATTCTCAAATCCCACTCTAAATTCACTTCAAGGCAACCTAATATCCTAATACTTGACCCCAACAATACCATAAATATAATGAAGACATAGTTCGTGCTATTGTGTGCCCTTTCCTTCACTGTACCTGAAAGACACTAACAGACTTCGTATCACTACGGGACCAAGAGCATCAAACAGATGAAAATAATTCAAAACAAGTTGTTACATAAAACAGTACCGTATACCGCATTTTATATTTTCTGTAAAATTTATCTACGATCTTCACCCCCCCCCCCCCCTAACGTTAGCAGATCAACAACATTTGATAATTTATATACTTTTTATAGCACACGGTACCATATACTGCTCTTTACAGTCTCATAGTCTTACAGTATTTTTGTAATGAATCCAAAGGTCGAGTACAAATAAATGAAATCGAAGAGCTATGAAGAAAGTTTTGAGTAACAGAATTATAGACCGTTTACACTGAAGTTGCTCATTTTGTTCGCGCACAGATCGCGTACGTATTGTTGTGTTTGGTCCGAAATTTGTGGCTGGAGGTTGTTTGGATTGGGGGGGGGGGGCGGGGTAATAACGCGTCAACATCTAGGTCATTAGCGCCAACCTTAGTCACAATGCAGCGGCCCGGGTTGGTTGCCACTGCGCCACACATTACAGAGATGTTAACCAAACCCTAAATCTACATCTTATCAAATATCTGTCCCTCATGCAAAAATTAGAAACCCCGAACAGGAGGCAGATTCATCACACAACTGACACGCAGTGTTTCGCGGAAGGTGGAAATAGCGATGAACACCATCAAGATGGTGACAATCGACAAGAACGTGACGGACTGAGAATGGTCGGCGACACCACTGACATCCACCTCCCCCCCCCTCCCCCGGAAGGAAGCAATGAGTATGGTTGGTGTGACCAATACGCAAACGAACTAATAACTTCCGTCGACTATAGTGAAAAGCCGAATGCCATTCCTGGGGTGTGCCTTTAACAGCCCGCAACTTATTGCCAATAAAGTCAAATAAACCGTAAAGCTGCCGTGTCCTGCTTCGCACCCCTTTCATCGTCCATTAATCTGGTAATCAGTGGACCCGTCCGTTTGACTTTTGTACGTTCGTAGTTATTAATTTTCTGGGATGTATTGCCAAGCCAAATAAAATACTACCAGGCGGATTATGCTGTACATGAGTGACCTTATTATAAATTTTCTTCATTCAGAATGCCCCAATCATATTCCTCACCAAGAGTTGTGTGATGGGGTTAAAATAAAAAAATGTCAACTTCAATCAAATATGAAGCTCAGTTGGCTCGTAGAAACTGTGCTCCAACTTCAAGTTTATGGCACAAGCAATCATTGCAATACTTTCTACGGAACAGAAAACCGACTTCACTGTTCGGCAGTTCCTGCAGGCAGCTGACGAGTGTCTTACGTATTATAAAATTAAATATGGTATTTATGAATAAGATTTACTTACCTGATCCTTCAGTCATTGTGGACAGAATATTACTGGGTTGGCCGGTCCCCATTCTGTTGTATGCTGTCAGGTAAACTTGGTAGCGGCTGCCGCAGTGAAGATTATTCAGCGTAACACCTTCGTCGACTGGTTCTACCTCAATTTCTTCCCACTCTCCAAAGTCTCTCTTATAACTTAATGAGTAACCTGCATAAAAAGCACAAAACAACACAAAATATTACATATTGTTTGTGAGAACTCTTACTGACGCTACTGGAAAATAAGTTAACGAGAATCTTTTTAATTTTTAAAAACGGATACATGTATGAAAAAAAGGACTGACAATAGCGCTGAAACTCTTAGGTAGGCCTTGTATTACACGTATTTTGTACGCGTTCAATGCTTTGTGTTCTGGGCAGGCATTAATGAAAACTCAATTAGATCATTAACGGATATCACTCTTCAATTATTGTAGCAAACCAATAAACGAAACTTTTAGTAATCATTTTTCCCAGTAGTGCCTTTTTGTAATGTAGGCTAGCTAAAGGGTAGACAATATTGATACGAGGCAGAGGAGAGACTAAAGGTATCACCAAGGATAGTCTGTGTAGTTTTTAAAGTAAGGCAAAAAGAACTAATATGTTGTATCCCAGGTCACGTCAAGATTCCTGGCAATGCACGGGGAAACTTAGCTGCACAGGCTGTCCTTGAATTACCAGACGTAAAGATCTCCCAGTCTTGGCTTCCGAAGCTTACGGTCTCCTTTATGCTGCAATTTTTACTCAGTGCCAAGCGGCATAGAGTCTGGTTATTGACAATAAGCTGCGTGCAATTAAGCCAGATGTTATGGTCTGGCACTCGTCTCACTATCCAGACAAGGGATGTAGCACATCTGCGGATGGGTCGCACTTCCCTGATGCAAAGGTAATTTCTCAGTGGTGACGATGCGCCGGTATGCATCACTTGATTTCTTCCGCTTGCAGTTGCACACATCTTGGTGATTGGCAGACACTACAGACATCTTGTCTATCCTAAGAGATAAGTAAGGCAGTTGTGTGAAGATTGTGAAGTTCTCTGCAGCCTACTTCAGGTTTTTTCATTGAATTCTGTTCTTCTGAAGTTGAGACTTTATTTAGTTGAAAAAAAAATAGTGGGGAGAGTACCAGCACGTGGTTATCCTCGCAATCACCTTTGCATTGCACGTATTTTGGATGGACTGTCGTCAGAGTTGGACCGAAACGTGAGATTGACCTGAGTACAGATCCCTCTTACTTGCCACCATGCTTTGCAACGATTCGTCGATCTCTGCAAACAACTTCCACGGAATATTTCCTGTGTATCGTCCAATTAAGAAGCTCTAGTGTAATGTATGGTCAGCTTGACTGTGCTCATTGTGGGTTTAGTGGCGGTGCAAACGCCCAAGTTGACAAATTAAAGTTTGTCTGAGTGCAGCATTTAAAATTGTCGTTTTTTGGCTTTATCTTTTCATTGAGCTTTTCACTGACAGCTTGCCACTTCGGCAACCAAAACTGTAAATACCAGTATTCAAGTAAAGACTATAATACTACCCAAACTGCAATATAGCAACAACAGTGTTTAAGGAACCACGTGCTCTTGTGATGAAAAAATTAATACCTATGCTTATTTTTATAAATCGTGGGCGATAAGCCAAAAAATAATCCTTTTATAAAACAGGAAAACAAGGTGGGGTGGATTTTGTCAGCCTATTAGGGCTCTGTTTACATGTTGTAAATTCAAGTAGCCATTTAAGAAAGTGACATCCGCGCACCAAAAATGACACACAGATGGTGTGTTTACATTTAAGACGTTGGGGTAAGAAGAGGGTAAATTCGGTCAACACCCATGTTCTCATTAAGAGATGCACGCGCATAGTGCTGTATGTATGGTTAGAGACCCGCAGGAAATAGAGAGTAGATAATAAAACTGCCAAATTGTTAGGTTCGCTATTGAAGCAAATGTCCTACTTTTGTTGCAATGTAATGTATTAGTCACACATTTTATTCCAAGTTAACGTTAAGCAAAAAAAGAAAAGACTCCATTTTTGTCATCAGTGACGTAAAAACCACCAATACACAAGTAGGAATACCTTTAGCCTCTCTGTATTAAATTCTCATCTTGCACGCTGAAAGTCGGGGCGTTGTAACTAACCTAGCCTATAATAACAAAATCAATTCACGATACAAACGGAAAACGTTCATTATGTCTATTAAAATAGCGTATCAGGAGGTAACGTGGCCAGTACACAATGCGTGAGGTCTATCTCAGTATCCGCGATGGGTACAGTTAAAGAAGTGCCATAATTTCAAATAATGCCCAGTATTTGAAATGTAAATTTTTTATGGAAGGGGTGTCATCACCGCGTTTACGCAAATGTCATTTACACAGGCCATCCAGAGTTGTGTACCCAACATAATATTGACATTTTGTGCCTTGCACCACTTCTCCATCACCTTGAATGCGGCTGCCGCCATCGTCTCCTGGTTTCCATGACAACGTGATAGACGACTTGGTGGTTTGGGCGATGGTAAGCACAGGGGAGATAGGTGGAGCTGAAAAGAGAAAACGAGGAAACTTGCAGAACCTTACCGACTTCCGTATTTCGCCTGTGGCGACAGTGGGAGAAATCTGGCACCCAAGCCAAATATTGACAACTCAATTACTCCGGGATTCTCTGTGCAAGAGTTACATTCTGCAATTTTAACTGCAAGTGCTTGTAAAAGTCTTGCAAATAGTTCAACAAACACTAAGGAAGTTAAAACAGCCCTACAACATTTCATTTTAAGTCAGAAAGTCTTTATAATCCCTCTTTATTGAAAGCCCGTTAAGTCAGATTTATGGTGCAGTATACCGAACAGTAAATTTACCGGATTTTGCCGTAATCCCCAATGAAGAATGGAGCCTTCCATACCGAATTCTCTTCGAGGATGCATCTTCTAAGCAACCGCAAGGCATCCCTCATGGCGTAAACGAAGTGTTATCACGAAACATGCATTTAATAACTCATGCCACATATTATTTTTTTTAATTGCCTTCTCGAGGCATAGCTAAGCCGTAACTATGTTGTTTGTAGTGTTTAGGATTCAAAACAGCTAGTTCGAATTTGTGTGTCTGTAGGCTTTCGCTTAGACGAAGTCAGCAACGCAACTATTCTATGTGGCATTGGAATAAATCTATAGCATCAGTTTCCTGATTTTTAAGCTAAATTTGGGTCTGGTGGAGAACTTTGCATCGATTACTGCTGTCACGTAGCAACGATTCTCATTCTTTAACTCCGTTCATGCATTGAGTTCAGGCACTCCGTTCAGGCATGCTTTCTGCCAAACTCGTTGTATTAATTTCCCTGCAAGAAATTAATGCATCGACTTTGGCAGAAAGCAGCCCTACCCAATGCTTAAACGGAGTGAAGGAATAGGAATGAGAGTCGTTGTTAGGTGATGGCAATGATCGAAGAACTGCGAAATAGAAGAACTGCCTTGCTGACTTCTTGCAACGAAATTAATGCAAGAATGTGAAATGTCATAGTTTAACAATGACCTATACATATTTTGAGTTTTTATTTTTTTATGTATGTACTGACAAAGCTCATTGCTGCAATTGTCATTGAAGTTAAAATTTTCCCTTTGCTTGAAAAGGGCATCGAACATGTAATTTTATGCTATTTTTGACCGGATAATGAACTGATAATGAATGAATGAAACTTACTAGTGACAAAACTATTAAACTCATACAATTTTTGTTGTATATTTTGAAATAAATTTCTAAGGGAAATAATGAATTAAAATCTTAGTAGCAAGGAATGTTAACATTTTTCCACACTAATAGGTTATTACGAAATGTCTGCGAATGTGAACTTTGAAGCGGTAACCTGCACGTGTATAGATTGTGTAACTTCCCAAATACATGGCTGTAGCAATTTCGTAGTGGTAAATACTCGCACCTGGCCCCTTAATAGAATTTGCACCCGAATAACAGGTAAGGGGACAGGTATTTTCACACACAAGCTGAAACTGATTCTAATATAGCAGATTAATAATTTAAAATATTGTTAATTGTGTGTCTTTTCAGATGATATGGTAATAATTTTAATCGAAAATGTGTTGGTAATCACGGATGGAAGTTATAATATATACTTTTAATAAAACTAATGACAGTCAGGCATGAATTTATAGAAATATTAATGGCAGCGGTGGAGTTTGTTAATGTTATGAAAGAATGGAAAGTAATGAAACGGGATCACTATCAAGTCATAGCAAGTTAACGACTTAGGATAGAATTCAGAAAAAATACAATAAAGACAAATATGCAAAATTTGAATAAAAGAAAAGGTAGGATACACTACAATCTAGAAATGACTAACAGTGAGGCAAGATTTTATATAAGAAGTGACTAATCAGTAAGAGGGGCTTCTGTAGCACACGAATTACTTGCAAGAATAAAATAATAACATACAGCAACAAAGAAAAAATACCCTGAGTTTTCTGGCATAAAAACTAAGAAAAAGAAAAGAAAATATGTAACTTTGTAGAAATTAATGCAATCTGTCAAGAATTCTGAAATGTACAAGTTGTAGAAAAAGAAATGGGTTAACATTAAAGAAAATAATTTTAAAATGTGCGCTTGGTATGGACATAAAGAAACGGAAGATGTTATGAAGTGACGAATTCAAATAAAAAAAAAGTTAAATTTGGTATGAAGTAAACTATTTTCCTATTATTACGAGATTGTTTCGTATTGTTGGAAGAAGGCCAGGACGACATATTAGTTATAACAAGTAAAAACGAAAGCAAATATGTACATGCGATCACAAAGACAGTTATGAAAGCTAAAGAATAACGTAAAATACTAGAAAAGGTTCATGAGACAAATGACACGCCGTGAATATTATAGTTGACAAATCAATTGAAAGAGTAGTTCAACCTCAGCTAGCAAATATAAATAAAAATTATAAAAAACGTAAAGAATCTCACAGTTTGTGTAATGGTTGAATTTATCCCTAAGGAATCTTCAGTCAAATACGTATTACGTGTATTTTATGTGCTACTAGAAATTAGTCGTACATTAGCAATGTAAAACTAATAAGTCTTAGTTGTACATTACGTTGTCAATTTTCACCCTGATTAATGATGTCTGAGACATTTTCTATTTGAGAGTCCGTATCCTCGAAGTGATTTTATTGATTTAGGAACTGACATCTACAAAATACTGAGGCATATAATTCATGAGAAAAATTGAAATGAATCAGAACGATGGATTCAAAAGTTACCGTGGATACAAACAAACAGACAGCACACCCCACCACACGTCACTAATTCAAAAAGAAAAATACTTCTTGCAGTTACAAGAAATGTTTGATAATAATTTAATGCCCTGACAATGGAAGTGGGTTAGGTGCAAAACGCCTAAGTAGGGTTTGCGTAACTTACTAGTTTTAATACCTGTCATTACACTCGAAATAATCTCCATATGGCAGTGACACAACGTTGTATTATTGTATATGCATAACTCTTTGCTGTGGAGCCAGTAACTGGGATAGCTGCAAGGGTCACAGGAGGGGGAAAAGAAGGGCGTCTTACTGAAAACAAAGCTGATTTTTTAGGCCTATAGTGCGCGATTTTTGTCGATTTGTTGGCAGTTGCTGACATTTTTAAGCAAGTGGAATATTTATTTTCCAGTTACAACCTAGCAGCATACGGGATTGGAGAAAACAACGTTTTTTTAAGCCTATGAAAATCCGCTCTCAAAGCACTGCCTTGACTAAAAGTGCCGTTGTTTAACCCTCCATTTTAATCTAGTGCCCCTTGCAGCTATACATCTTGTAGCCAATATGACGTTGCTCTATTGCCACCAAATGATAAGCTGCAGCACCTACAGCCATTTGCCGACATCCAGTTCTGTCAAGCCCTTACTTTCAACAGGGGAAAAAAAACACAAATAAATTTCTTTTTACGCAACAAGCAAGCCACGCGCCTCCTTAATTATTGCGTGTAAAGTTGGAGCGTCCACGTGCACCAGGAAGCAAGGAGTAAAGTTAAGCCTAACGACATAACGGGCGCTTTTCCTACATATCGACCGTTTTGAAACGCAGATTTTGAACCGCCATCACGTGACAGTGATATCGTTAAACTTGACCGATTGCTCCCTGGTGCACGTGGACGGACCTACTTTACATTCAATAAATAAGGAGGCAGGTGGCTAGTTTGTTGTGTAAAAAGAAATTTCTTTGCGCATTCCTTCGCTTGTTGAAGTCAAGTGCTACATAGAACTAAATAATGGTAGACGGCACTAGATGCCGCAGCCTGTCATTCAGTGAATAGGCGCCTTTAAGACCGTAACTCTAAACACGTTCTTGTTTTCCAAACTATTCTACTAGTGTCATAATGACGAATTTTAATCACGACAGAGTATGTTTTAACACGCACATTAGTACGAGATAGATGCAACTAAGCTCATTTAATTAGTGATATTTTCTTTAGCTGCTTGTTATGTACAGGGTGGTACACAAAAAACTGACGAACCAAATATTTCTAAGTCCAACTTGTTTAGTTAGCACCCCTCAGAACCAGAAATCTCCTGGTTCTGACGGATGCTAACTAGAAAAGTTGTACTTACAAAATTTTGGGTCGTCAGTTTTTTGTGGACCACCCGGTATGCGCAAATGACGTAAGCATCGGTTTTTTTTTTTTTACTGTTAATAGCTTCTCGCCGTCGGCTGCGTTAATTTTCAGCTGCGCTTCTTATTTCGGGACATCGCCCTCTAGCGAGTCTTTACCAAAACGAAAAGTCCAGCTCGTGAACGCCAGAGCGGCGCTCCACGCTGGAGCACTACTTCCAGTAAATCGATACTGAAAGTCGGTTTGGCGTTCGCTCTCCTTCAGTTTTGCGCAGGCGTAGTGATAGTATTCTCACCATCTTCTTTTATTTGAGATTGGGACCAGCAACTCGGGAGAACACCTAACCTAACGAAGCAAATTTTGGTGCATGACACTAATGTATCTAAACTCTAGCTGCAATTAGCACTTCAACATGCAAAATAAATGACTTTGAATTAGCGGCTGCTCTGTTTCTTTACACACAAACATCGCGCTTTTCTTTCTAGGATGCTAAAAATTTAATGCTTTTTAATAGCAAAAGTTTGATGTATGCTCGGGGAAGAAAAGTTTAAAAAGTACATTTACGTATAAGTTTCTCTCTGATAGTTAGAAAGGAGCAACATGGCCGAAAATTAAACAAATGTTAAAAATGCACAAAGTGGCTTCATTGAGCTTTAACAATAAGGAGTGCAAAGATAACATAAAAGTAAACAAGATTAAAAAATACCGCCTGATATGTGGACAAACAGCTACAAAGACATCGAAATGAACAGCACGAATTTAATTTTCAGCTTGCAATTGATGCCTTGGACTTAAAATTTGCTGTTCATTTCCATGTCTTTGTTGCTGTTTGTCCGCCTATCCGGAGGCATTTTTTAAATCTTCTTTACCCACGGCCGCAAATTGATTGAAATTTTAAGATAAAATTCGACACTACACAGGCATACGGCACAAACTGCCATGTTGTCACATGATTATGAACAGAGGTAGCTACTTGAGTGTATCTTAAACCCTTCCACACCAGAGATACGCCAGGAAAGGTCATTTTTGAAAGTCCTGCGTATACATAAGTCGGTGGCGCGAATTGACCTCGCATCTTCTAGGCTCGCAGGCCAAGGCTCCCTTGGTCTTGCTTGTATCACTCGGGCTCCCTGGGAACCCTGATTAAGCTCGCTTTAGCTGCTGAACTTAGTCAATTTTATTTTCTCTGCGCACTCAAGCGTACGTTATAGTGTGGAAGGACCTAAATTAAAATTAAATTTAAATACTACCTCTCACTAGTAGTAGGTGCTGCACTTCGTCCGAACCATAAGCGTTGACTACACTGCACGAATAATTGTTGCTGTCACTGTAGAGTACAGTTGATATCATCAGTGAACCGTCTTGGGCAACTGTGAAGCGGTCGTCATCTTTGATAGGCTGGCCTCTATAAGTACAAACCACACACATTTGTAAGTTAAAGAAACAGTGGGTAATGGAGCAAGACATCAGTTATAGAGACAGCGGTTGGCAGAATGGAAGATAATAAATCGGTTCACAGCTTTGATTCCCACATGCAGTCCGTTATAACTTATAAGAAACTTTGACGCAAATGGTTTGCAACGACAAAATATATGAGCTTTCATCAGGAGAAAAAGAAACCATCAAAGATGGCCGGTTGGTATATTTTACTACAACATGTAGTATAGGTGCTATGAAACTTGAAGTTTAGACGCAAATGGTTTGTAAAAAAAAAAACATGCGCCTTCAGCACAAGAATGATACCACCAAAGGCGGGTGGCTGACAGTTTTTATTCCCACATGCAGGTTGTTAAAAAAAACTTGAATTGCTGAAAATGGCTTGTAAATAGTCAAAATATGCGTCTTCGTCATGCCATAACGATTTTTAGATTTATACTCGGGTCATGCTGTCTTATTCCTAGGAATTTTTTATTTACTTTTTTAATATTATTTTTTATATTGCTCATACTTATAATAATAATCTTTATTATAACTACAATTCAGTAACGCCTATAGCATCGTAATCCTCAAAACCATCAGTGATAGTTTGTTTGAGTTTCAACACTATATTTTTAAAAAAACTAGCACACATATTATTCGACACTTCACCAATACAGAAAATTGTTCATCAAAATACTATTATATATCTCAAATAATGTAGAAAAAATGTTAAAACAATCCTTTTCCGCATTTTATCATTATTAATCTTTCAATTAATGTTTTTTTTTAAATTCTTTTATATTTTGCTAGTTTATAAAGTTTCTATCCAGTTTATTGAAAATATGTGGCATATACCGTCATTTGTTTCTTTTACTGTATTCGTTATTCGCTTCTTTTAATATTAATAATAATAATAAGATACTTTATTGCAACATGTAAAAAACAATGCGAGAGGGAAGGACATCAAATTGATATCGCTGACTCCCTACCGCTAGAAAAAGACAGTTTCCAGAGTAAAAGCCACAATAAAAGCAACGAAACAAAACGGTGTGAAAAAAATGTGTGAAAATGTAGTGACAAAATACTGAACAACAATAAATCAGGAACAGGTTACAGTCATTAATCAGTCTCCAAAAGACTTTTATTTTCCGTATATATACCTGTAGTTGTGTGTGTTACGTTGTTTGTAAACATTAGAATAAATACTTCTTTGTAATTGTTGTATAATTTCTCAATTCTATTATTTTTTTAAAATTCTGTTTTCTTTATATATCACTAGTAGAATTTTGGGACTACTTTACTTCGTTTCCAAATAATGCCTTTATTATTTTATTTTATAATTTTTGTACTCTTTCTACAGGTAATCCGCTGTTAACTGCAACTGTTAACAGTTCAACTGCATTCAATAATAACAATAATAATAGTTTATTCACTCTTAAGTATAGATAGATGGCAATGCAAAAGGTTTCATTTAACTGTAAGAACCACGAAGCACTTTGACATGCTCGTATTTGCAAAGTTTATCACCACTCCAGAAACAAGTAGTTCAATGTGATACGAATAACATGTTTCACAACTGCTAATTTAATCATTGAGTACAGTACGCCAAACTGCATTAAAATTTATTGACAACCACTATAACCGCTAATTTAAAATATCTTGGGTTAAAATCATAAATTCGCAACTCAGCAACACTACAACATCAGGTCGTGTTAAAAACCCATACTCTAATCAGCTTAATTAACTAGTAATATCACGAAGGAGTAGTTTTTTAATCGATAAATGTTCTCAACCACGAGTTGCATTCCGAAGCTGAAAAAATACAGAGCGCATTTGCGAGATGTTTTTATGAACTTGGGAATGTAACGAAGGGCTGAGAACATTTATCGCTACTTAAAATTGCGCTTGAGCGGTATTTAAAACGATAATATACCCTGTCTCCTAAGTAGTTTTATTTCCACATAGAGCTTAAGGGGCAGATGGACGCTTACGGAAATATAAATTAATTACCGACAAAGTGAAAAAACAAACTGTGATGGCGTCGATAAAGAAGCGTTAGAAAGCAAAGTACTTTAGGGTCTAAATTTAGAGCAACGTACTTCAAACTACGTCACTTCAGCATCGCGTGTGTGTCGCCAGCGTTTATTGCCGGTTTGGCCCAATAACGTTATGAGTAGCGGCCATTTTTCCTTGACACAGCGTTGTAAGTATTTCATTACTGCACAGGAAAGTATGCAGAGGGGGAATTTAAAAACACACACAAAAACGAATATAGCTTGTTGTCATTAAAATTTAGTGTTGCATTTTTTATAATAAGTAAATAATTGTAATTATAATATTTTTTTATTTTTTATTTAGTGGCCTAACAAAAAATTCAATTACAAACATGTGAACATAGTACATCCTACACGACACGTTAGGCATCGTCGGATGCTTAAATGTAAAAATTAAAAAAAAATATTTACCATAACCGGACATACCTCACGTCCCAAATTTTTCCTCCTCTTTTTAGCCCGATTGCGTAATTTGTCTACATTTTAAGAAACTACAAAATAGCAGTAACTTTGTGTAAATTGCAACAGATAAGCCTAATGGCTGTGTGTATAAGGCCGTGGTTTAGTCCCAAAAAAATTAAATATTTTAAAAATCTTATTTGTTGTAAGCCACGGACCGGGTTAAAGTCTAGTGTCATTTTCGATCGATGGCTAATATTACTTTGTAGATAACAATCGAGTAAAAGTAGTAAAGAATTTGTGTTAAAGAAAGGTACGAAGAAAAAATGCGGGTGTTTGTTTTTGTAGAGAAGATATGTTTTGGGAAATAATGCAGCTACCTGGATAAGGATATTTTTGGTCACTGTTTAGAATAACAGTTCACCCCCGTGTGGATTACTCTTGGCTACGAAAACTAATTCTTCTATTTAAAGAACAAATTTATTAAATTTTTTTCTTTTATATAACTTAGCGAATTTTTATTTTATTTAGCGAATAGCTGGTTGCGGATTGATCCCTGAAAAAAATCGCAACTACCTGTGAAACTGTGAAATGAAAATTTTCTCCCTACACCTAACTTCTCCCTAGGGGAGAGGGAGGGAGAAGAACAACGAAAACTACTTTTCGCATCTTTACTACTTCTCTCTTCCAACAAAAAAATAAATAAATAAATAAAGGTGATTCGAAATGGCTTCGTTCGTGGAACATTTTTAAAAAACTTTTCCTTTAACCAGCTCACGAAGCATTAGTTGTCGACATAAATTGTCCAAAAATACACTCGTTAGGTTAAAGCAAGTTACTGTTTAGTTTTGCGCTCCAGTATTTTCTAAGAGCCGGAATGAACAGCAATGTTTATTCGTCGAAATTCAAGTTTTCCAGCAAGAAATATTTTTATGTTTACGATTACAATTTTTATTAACCCGTTTATTACCAGACACGAAACCCAACCAAAGTCTGATTCTGCAAATTTATAGCATCATAAACCGGATGTACTAAATTAGACTAAGGGTTAAAAAAAAAGATAGCAAATAAAAAAATTAAAAGCTTGAATTTCGGAAGCAAACGAGAACTACTCAGAAATGTATGCCTTCCTAGCCCCCCCCCCCCCCTTCCCTGAACTCTTCGTTCATGGCATGACCATGTTTATAAGTTGCCACTTTTACTCCGAGTAAGCTTATCCAGCATGGTTTGCTAGTTACAGCTCAACCGTAAACTTGCACGAAAGGATTTTTTATATTTTATTTCCTCACGCGGCGATAAAAGATCTATATTTAAATATAACTGCATGTTTCTGCAGTCTTCTATGAGTCTACAACATCTTTTTACAGTTCAAAGTTTTTCTGTCACAATTATGAAAGCTAAAACTAAAAGATGCGAGTCGCTTCGAAGTGAAGTGGCTAAAATGGCCGCCAAGACGTAGCAGTTGCGTCAAATGCGCAGCCGCAGAAGCTTCCCTAGAACGAGCCGAGTAACAGCCCCTAGCAGTGAGTACCTTAGCCATCATGCATAGTGTGATAGTATATAAGTCCATGGTTTCCCGAACGATCGCTCACAAACTTGCCAAAAGTTGGTCGCCGTGAAAGGAGACTATTATTGTGGGAAGAACATTAGTACCAGTCACGGACGTCAATAAAAGTTACAACCTACATACCTTTAATGAAGCAATGAGCAGCTTATTTACTTTCAATGAAAATGGTGTTTCTTAGATTTTGAATGTTTGATCAGTAATATTAGTAAATTTTACGACAATTATTAATAATTTATTTTCAACCATTTACGGTTAATTTAAGCTAGGCAATACTGAGTTTTACTAGTTAGTCAATTAATAATTTTAAGGATATAATGAATATTTATCCAAGTCCAAATATATTTTTGGTGTATAAATTTGTAGAATAATCTCTTATTTTACGGCACCCATCTAACAATCATAAATCACCGAAGTAGAAGACGTATATTCACGACTTATTTTATAGTTTTTACTATTATGTTCTATCATTCGAACTGGATTTAAAAATCTTGGTAACCCATTTTTGTCAAACCATCAACTACTCGTAGTAAATCTAATTAAGAGTTTAGGAGGCTGTAAATCCTATTAGGAATTTGCGCGCGTGTTTCATCTCGGATTTGAAATTTGCTACTCATTATAACCAAATTGTTAAGTAAGCAAGGCACAGCTTGGTTAAGTGATTCGAAATACTTTTACATCTGGTTATGTTAAATTGTTAACCTGCGCCTTTAAAGGGCAATTACATCCATTTTTGCATGCATGCTTTACTTTTGGATCACTTACACAATAACTAAACACAAGAACTGCCGTAAGAATACGTTAGTACACCCGATACAACAATTTAATTATTGTATCACCAAAACACGACACGGAGACCGTTATTGTTTTGCTGGAACGCGCAGAAATTATTGCCGACAGATGGTAGTCATCGATTTCGACTTGCAGCCGATTGAGATAGCTGTGAGAGCTTAAGCGTCCGACGGTCTTAGCTGACCACTACAACTATCGGCCATCTAAGGCCGTCAGACGCTTGAACTCTCACAGCCAACATAGCTCTCTCAATCGGCTGCGAGTCGAAATCGATGACTAGCATCTGTAAGCAATAATTTCTGCGCGTTCCAGCAAAACAATGGCGGTCTCCGTGTCGTGTTTTGGTGATGCGTTAATTAAATTGTTGTATGAGAGGTACGTAACGTATTCTTACCGCAATTCATGTTTTGTTATTGTGTAAGTGATCCAAAGCATGCATACCCAAAGTGATCTAAAGCATGCATGTCAAAATGGATATAATTGCCCTTTAACGTGTTTGTGCGATCCACCCTGGAATACACGAGTCTGTTTGGTCTCCGCACTTATTGGGAGATACTGACAACGTTGAATCTGTTCAGTTAAATTTCATCAAAAAAAAAACGTGTGTGGAATGAAAATAACTTCTACGCTAAACGCCTGGTAGTCCGTAAGCTAGAATCATTGAAATATCGTTGTCTTGCGGTTGTTTTGACTTTAAATTTTTTGAATTCTGTGTGGTCATGCTGATTTCCCGACTGATTGTTAGTTTACCTAGCCTGAAGGTGACTGGACAGCGCGAAAGCTTGTTGCTCGTGCAAGGAGACATTGTAAAAAGTTTTTTTTTTTTTTTGCTAATCGTATGGTGATGGTTGGAATTCGCCACCTGGTGACGTTGTCGTGGCACACTCACCTGCTGTTTTTAAACTTAAAAAGCATGACTTTCACAATTTTTTTAGACGGTCCTTCTGAAGTTACCATATTCTGGCATATTTTCTTTTTTTTTTGGCTTCTTTTTTTTACCCTTGTTTTTAACCACTGAAATGACGACAGCCATCATACATTTTACCATTTTGTTAAATTAGGCTGGGTGTTAGAGACACTTTCGTCTCCTCGATCTTGTGCGCGTTATTAAAGTTGTTATTAATGTTACAGTTTCTTTTTTTCTCTTTACATTGTAATAAATGCTCTTTTACTTTCCTCAATTATTCTTATTGTATTTACAAATGTTATTTGCAACGTACAACGATAAAGACCGGCATTATCCTACAACCAATGACTCTTATTTTAACCATTTTTTAACCGATGCTTATTTATTGCGTTTTATTGACGTGTTTGGTTGACTACTTCTACTTCAGTTCTTTAGGGAATTCGGCCGTGGAGATATGGAGGCGGGATACTATTTACATTTTATTATTCTTTACAAAGAGTATTGGAATCCAAAAAACAAACGTCAAGTCCTACATAAAATTTATTAATAAAACTTTTTAAGTTTGATTAATTTACTTCTTTGGTTCTTGACGAACATCCAACGAGGTTTTCTCTTTCTTTTTCTGCATAACTATTCGTCAGAAAGTTACAATTTTTTACAGAGGTGTTCACATAGTAATTATGCAAGACTCTTTATAGATTTATGAGGCTTGGAGTGATTTTCAAGTTTCACGGATATTTTTTTTCGTGCGACATTAATTATTTGCTATGCTTTTTTTTTTTTGAACAGCTACACTGACACACTATTTCTTTAAGATGGGCATGTTAAAACCACGTGAAACTTTATTTCCTCGGTTCCACCTTTTCCTTAAAAAAAAAAAAGATAGAAGGAATAGGCACATTTTTCTTCGAAATATAAGCACAAAGTGAGTTTTTTTTGTCCTTGTGTAAGGATAAAATCATAAAGATCAAATCGTAAGGATAAAATCAATATAAGTACAAAATAAGGACAATAAGGGCAATAAGTATACCTCGAGAAAGTCCATTCTCCGGATGGGTGTATTAAACGTGTAATTTTTTTCTTTCATGCGTATGTGCATCCTTCATCAAAGTAAGATTATTTAACACTATTTCACTTCGGTCACTCAATAAGCGCGTCTCCCTTACCACCATAAAACCTTTTCCCGCCTGCTTTCGTGCCTGCAGTGACTGCATGGTAACACCGGATTTCTATGATGGGGACTGTAAACAACTGCTTATTTTCAGTTTTGCATCCTGCAGCCCGTCTCTCATGTGTATGTCCATGTTTCATGAAAATTAAGTTTCTTTAATCTCAATTTTGCGCAGTTTGCGTAGTTTTTCATGGGATAAACGGGTAGGGAGACTTTACGTTCCATTAGGTTACGGCACCTTGTTTCACAGACACAATATTAATCCATTTTGATGAGGAACGAGCGAAAATGAGACACCTCCGGAAAATAAAACGAGGTAACAATCGACTTTGGTTTGCTTGTAGTTGTCCACGATTTTTCATTCCTAGCCTCTGGACTCGGGAGGGGCAAATGTCAATGGTTTCACTTCCTCCCCCTTTCCTCCCCTCCTCCCCCCAACCACTGCGCCATTGTAAGGATGATAAAGTAATTCCTCTAAGAATTTTTTGGGCCGTATTTTTCTTATACGTGTTGATAAGGAAAGGCATGAAAAAAATGTCGATGTCATTGTGGTTCCAGGCACGTACTCGGAGGATGCCCGTCTTGATGTCTGTTATCTTAGTCACTTTTTACTTCATTAATGTTAGAAAAGGCGGGTCTCGGAATTTAAACTCTCGCTACGGCTTAATGAGGCTGTAATTACAAAGACGGTAGAAAGTACGGAAGAGTCTGCTCTCTAATCTCCTGACTCTTGCAATATTGTTACCCGTAATAAATTCCCCGAGGGCAAAGATCCGGGGACACGGGGTCGTAAGGCGTTATTTTTCGAAGGCACTAGGCTACAACACTTAAAACATCGATCTTTTTTTCTTTCGTTCAGCAACGTCGGCGGAAATTAAACGACGCCCATTTTCTCTAGCTCGTTCGCCTAATCAGACGTCTTGACTGCATTAAAGGGGCTACAGAAAGGCTTACTACGTGCATATTCATTAAGGTTTGATACACTGCAGGGTCGCTCTTGTTCTACGCTCCAAAAAAGTAATTACGCAATGAATCACCCATGTGTATATTTACCAAGCCTTAACCTTAGATGACTTCATGAACAAAAGTTTAGCAACTACTTCTCAGGCCCATAAAGATTAGTGGACATTAAATAAGCACCCACACTGTCAATCAATATTCAGGTAACCCTAATGAAAATTTAAAGTTTCCCTATTCAGCGGGTTTCCGTTTATGCTGAACAATTGCACCCTACATCCCATGATTTTGACGTTTTTGTGTTACGCTCTGAAAAAGAAATTAAGGAGTGAACCACCCATGCATATCTTAAACGTGTATTTAGCTTTATATTATTTCACGAATAAAAGTTCATCGAACTGCTTCACAGGTTCAAACAATCCCGTCACAACACTTTGTTCCACATTATGTTTTCAGAAAACTGACTGTATGACGCCACGTTTTCTTCTACTGCGAGTGCAAAAAATGCGTAAACATCCCATTCGTAAACCCTAACAGTTACTGTGTAGACTCTACAAGTGTGATATCCACATGTTTTTGCACTCTTAGTGCAAGGAAACGAGTAGTCAACCAGTCAGTTTCCTGAAAACATAATGTGCAACAAACTATATTACTTAATAGGCATGTAAATCTACTGCAGAGTCTAAGTCATTCACTACGGTGGCTACTTTCTAGGAAAAGTAGTTCAAGGATGAAGTTAAAATTAGAATCTTTTTTTTCCCAAGGTCCAAGCGCTATTTCAGCAGTTTCTGTCATACCACTGGAAACCACAACAATACTTGAGTGTGTTTAGTTTTGGTTTAATTTTTTTTAGCAAATTTTCGCGATAGAAGCCTTAGGCACATAGGACAGCTATAAACAACGCCGTTTATGTGAAGTATAAGATGGAGAAGGCCAAGAGGTAATTTAATTTTTATGCCCAAGTTTGCCCAAGTTAAATTACTCTTTCTTTGCTATGCAACTAGATTTTCATCACACTAGATGACCTTCCCTTAGACTAAAAATTTCTAGTGCACATTACGATGCGGCGAAAAATTCCTTTGCTCATGGAAGTGTGTCCTTATGTAATAGCCTGCCACAAGAGGTGGTTGATGTTCCTTCTGTATTTAGTTTTAAGAAACAGACTGGACAGGTTTGTTTGTGAGGATTTTTTGTATGGTTGTTTGTTGTTTCTACTTTCTCTTTTTTTTTTCTTTTATGGGAAAATTAGGGATATTGAAGAATTATTATGAATGGGAGCAAAGATGGAAATACAATGCACGTATAACACGTATAACTAACTATAAAACACGTATATTTCAGTAAGTGTTTTAGAAAAATGTCAGGTATATATTTCAGACTATTCAGAAGTATGTCAGTGTAACATCAGAAATATTTACATTTTATAGACATATAAATATTAGAAATTTATATAGCTGTTAGTATAATATCAGAGGAATTTCTGAGATACGTGTGTGGATTTCGGAAATATTTATCGGAAAACTTTACCGGATAATTATCTTTGGCATGTATCGGCTTATATTTCTATTTTTGCTGTTTTACTTGTTTGATTTTGTTGTTGTGAATATTAAGTTTCATATCAGACCATCTGGACAATGATGACAAATGTTTAAAATAAATCGTTCTTCTGGGCACAGAGCGATTACAAAATCACAGATAGAATTTCTTGCTCTCGGTATGATGAACTAATAATTCTCTGCCCTTATCATGTTTATAAAATACGAGGTTTGCGTATTTTCAAACTCTTCTAAGAATATACAGCTCTTGTGTTTAGCCTTGGAAATTGCACATCGTATAGCACGATGGATCTACTTTTGCATCATCAGACACTTAAGGAATTTTCCTGAGCCCTTAGTCAGTGGTAGTACGCATTGGGACTTTTGCTTATTGGCGAAGATTACCCTTCCTCTGTTTAAGCGAAATAATTCACTTCTGTGGCAAAACTTGTTTGAAATTTCAGTGATTTTAGAGGAGTCATGAACAGGGATTCGGCTACCTGAACTTGAAAGACAAATCAAGTCGAAATGAAGGTCTAGGATAATTAACAAATACAATATTACTGTTACATCTACACATCAGTTCAAATTTGCAGATTACTTGAAGTTGAGCACCCATGCAGCCGACCCGATTGTTGAGCACGTGGCAATGTTGATGGTCATTGAATACGTTTCTGGGTGTAGCGATGATTGGCAATTGCCACTCGCTATTGGAAAATGTTAAACTTTCCATGGCAGCGGCCAAAATTCATTTGTTCTTTATCTCTAAAGGTGAACACAAATTCTAAGTGTATCCGAAGAGAGTGATTTGGGGATCTGTCTTAGTGCTAATCTTAAACCATCACTACACTGCAGCCTAATTATGACAAAGGCTTTTCGGAGACTTGCTTCACGTCGGAGAACTCACAGTCAACGTTTGGGCGTTTCGACGTGTTGTGGTGCCCTTGGTGGAGTATGCTAGTCAGGTGTGATCTCCATCCTTCTTAAGGGATGTTGACAAGATTGAGTGGGTACAGCGGGAGTTTAGAAAGGGTTTTGCCTGACTTAAAGGACTTGCAATACAGTTAGAGACTTTCCAGGGTTGTCCTGGAGTCCTGGAACTGCACAGGTTGCGTGCTGATTTACTTGTTTGAGGGTTTTTGTCGTTCGACTTGCTATTTATTTGACGGCACACCGTATAAGGCCACTAGAGGCCATTCAATATAGCCAAGAGACTGGAGTGTTTCTTTTCAGTAAGAGTAATCATTGTTTTGAACTCCTTAACTATACACGGTTTGAGCACGCTCTCCAGCACACTTTAACACCTTGTTGGGTACTGCAGAGCTTTGTCTATTTCTCAAAAGACCGGTATTTTGTCCCCACAGTTCGACTCGGAGAATTGTAAGTGGCACGCCTTTCTTCATCCCAACCACTCTTGTTATTAAACAAGATGACACCGACATTACCTAGAAACGTCTCTATTGTACTTAATGTAAACGAATTCTTCAACCATCACTTTTACAGGCTTAGGCATTTGGGATACTAAAGTAAACTGCTAATGTCTTATGTTTGAGAATTGTTCATTTGTTTTCATTCCTGAGAATATATTATTATCTACCAAGTATTGATATTACAGTCAGAGACACTATTTAGATAATTGATTATTATAAACAAAAACGGAAGGTAAAGTCAAACCCTAGAAGAACACGGACAAAGCTTTGACAGTTTAGGTGTAAAAATGTTGTTAGTAAGAAACTGGCATGCATTAGACCCTTACTATCCGGTGGTTAGCTTTTTTCTATTTATTCGACAGAATGTGTGTAAGAATAGTTGAAATAAATGGACACAAATTGCTGTAAATAATATTAGGGAAAATTGGAAACAAGCCATCAGCGAAAATTATACGCTAGAAATAACGTAGTTCAGTAAGCCACCTTTATGCACCTACGTTTCGTCGGCGTGGCATGACCCGGATTCGAACCGGCAACCCAGTTCGCCTCCAGATCACTTGCATGGTGCCTTAACCACTATAACCACATCCTCCACTGTCATAAAGGTAAATAGCCGAGAAAATTCGGTCGAATGGAGTCCTGGTCAAGGTTGCGATCTAAATAACGGGTTCAGTAAGTTACCTTTATGCCAGTGGAGGATGTGGCCATAGTGGTTAATGCTCATGTAAGTTATCTGGTGGCGAACTGGGTAACCGGTTCGAATCCGGGTCATGCCACTCCGACGAAACGTAAGTGCATAAAAGTGGCTTACTGAACTACGTCATTGTGGTCATCGTCGCCGAGCGGTGAGAGAGCTCAGCCTAGTTGCTGGAGGTTTGCGGATCTGGTCACACCCCTGGAAATGGAACCTTGGCAAAGTCCCCACCAGGACTACCAGCCAGGGTAACATGAAGAGGTTACCATGCTCATTCAGCGGCTACGGGATGTTCTGACTAATTCTGGACAATTTTTTGGCCCCGATGATGATCGGAGGTCTCCTGGATCGAATCCCCGAGCTGGCACCTCGCTCGCTTTACCAGATTTTTTCTTCTCTAAAAAAATCTGGACATATGGTAATTGACATACGGCCCGTCAAAATTAAAAAAAGTAAAATAAAAAAAAGAGAAAAATACGTTATTTCTAATGTATAATTTTCGCTGATGGCTTGTTTCCAATTTTCCTTAATATGAATAGTTGTAGCAGGTTTTCTTTGCTCTTGTATTATCTTTAAAAAACTTTAAGAACATAATTATCTTGTGACGTTTGGCGTTTGTCTTTTGATGTTTTAGAATTTTTGACTATCTTTATACGAATTTCGTACATTTAAGGTAATTGATGGCAACCAATAATGCTCTCTGCTGCGAATATGCTGCCATGTTACTAAGTTGAAAAAAAAACCATTTCAACCTAAAGCAAACCAGAAAACGCACATACATTGGAGTTGCTTAATGACTTAGTAAGCCAATTTTGTAAATCCAGCTTTGTAAATGTAACTGTAGCCTATTCGGACGGAATGTTTGTACGTACGGATTTAGCTGTTTTTTTTTTGTGTGTGCCTGGAATATCTTTAAAGAATTTTCCTTAAAGCTAAATTTATACGAATTTCGTAGATGTAAATCTATTGATGGCATCCGATAATGCTATCTATGCGTGTATGCTGTCATGTTACCAAACCGAAAAATGAACTTTTCAACATAAAGCAAAGCAGGAAACTACACCATACTACCACTGGATCGTCACATGGGCCTTTACAGTAGTTTATCTTACAGATTTTCGTCAAAGTGTAGTTATTGGTTTCCTATTCTTAAGGACGAGAGCTGGCCACTAGGTAGTAAGAGTGTAATGCTTACCAGCCTCTTATTGACAAAATGTTGCACTTAAACCCTTAGTGTCAAAGCTTGTCCGTGTTCCTCCAGGGTTTTAACTTTTAAACACTTCCTCTTAACATTTAACGTTCCGTTTTTGTTTATTAATACCGGTTACTTTGAGAATTGCAGCCAAACTATTTAATAGTGCAGTTGACGGCATTGCGGCAACGAGTAAAACCCACAATACGCCCAATCTAGAGATGTATTATAACTTCCTTTTTATTTTTTCTTTCACGTTTTTAGTTTTTTGTTTAAAGAAAATCGGGAAATAATCGGCAGAATTTCAAAATGACTGCCTGATTGCAGGATTGCGCGTGTTACTGATTAAAATTTACGATGGCACACTCATTGTTTCAGTTGTTAACAACTCTGTATAATGCATCTTCATTCTACGTTTGAAGAAAATCGGACGATCATAAGCATAATTTCAATCTGTCCGACCAATTTCAAGATGGCGGCCATAAGAGATTACTTGTGACGATAGCATTTCACTTGGTATCAACTATTTCGTCTCTATTCTAAATTTGAAAGAAATCTGACGATAATAAGTATAATTTCAGAATGGCCACCCAGTTTCAACATGGTGGCCATTAGAGATTACTAGTGACGATGGCACATTTGCTGTCTCACTTGGTGTCAACTATTTGTTTCCGTTCTAAATTTGAAGAAAATCGGAAGATAATAAACATATTTCAAAATGGACCTGATTTCAAGACGGCGGCTATTACAGATTAACCGTGACGATTGGTTCATTCATTGTTTCATTTGATATCAACTAATAGCTGGTTATGTGCAAAATTTGAAGAAAAAAAATCGGAATTTTCCCAGTAGCAAACGTAGGTACGAAACACAGTAAATTCATCCCGAGATTGTGGGATTCCTATTAGGGATGGTTCGGTAACCGAAACCGAAACCGAATTTTCGGTTTTTACTGAAAACCGACACCGAAACCGATTCGGATTTTGTGTCGGTTTTTCGTACGGTGTTCGAAAATTAAAAAAAAATAATTTGTTGTTTTACATTTTTTTAAATAATTATCATTTCTACGTATAAATGCTCCTAGCTATTAAAATGAAAATGGTAGAGGAAAACGGTGCCACAGCTAGACCCACGGTCTATGACGCTGCTGAAGGTGAAAGCAGGAGTAAGTTGAAGCTAGTAATACAACTGTTGCAAGAAAAAAATTAGGAAAATCTGGTTGTGGTGGATAGTGGCAAAAACCGATACCGAAACCGAAACCGAGGTTTTTTGGGCGTGAAAACTGAAACCGGAACCTAAATCAAAAAAATGAAACCGACCCATCCCTAATTCCTATGTACACTAACAGTGGGTTAATTATCAACGCTATGTTGAAGGATTTGTATTTACACTGAATATGAGCGCCTTTCCTGTTTGGAACAATAGGATAATTAGGATGCATCAATCAATATGCATTAACATTTAACAAGTAGGTTTTGTGGGCAAACCGAACAGTGTTCAGGAATCTAACAGGAATGTTATCTACACCGACATAATTTTTTTTTTTTTAGGTTCAGTATTACGTATGGTTGTTTTCTAAATAACTATATCAGTTAAACTAACAAACCCTTAAAAAGGCACATGCCCACGTATGAAGCTATGATTTGACGTTCTTCCCATGATTTTAGGTGGTGTAGTTCAACCAGTAGAGAGAACAGACGAAAGGTACATCCCCAGAAGAAGAACAAGAAGTTTTCTACTTGGGCCTACTCCGATTTGGCAGGGCCGAATTTCTAAATTGTGGACAGGCCTTGACTAGCCGAGGCTATAGTCCGAGGGCGGTGTTAAAATATTCACTTTAGGCAGATTCAAACAAATACAAATGCAAACCTATATACGTTGCCTTTTGGCCTTATGTATGTCAGACTGCCTGAGCGGAGAATCAAACCCTTGACCTCTAAACCCTGGACCTTCAAACCCTGGACCTCTAAACCGAAGACCGAGGTCCTGCCACTGAGCCGTACTGACACGGCCAACTGGAATCGTCCATAGGCAGCATGTATTGACTCCTGTTGAGTCGTCAGCTTTTCGTCCTGCTTTTGGCAAAGTTATGAGATATTAAAGTTTTGAGGTCCACTCAGAGACCCTAGACTGACGTTACTAACACTGGCTACCGCTGGTGTTAATAGTAGTACGTAACTTGGAGTACAGTAAAAAGACGCCTCCAAAAAGACACTGCATGTTTTCCAGCCTCTTTCATTGGCACACAACATTGGCTTTAATTTAGTTTCCATTAAGAATTACGAACTGCAGTTAATTTAACCGTGCTGTTCGATAATAATCCACTTTTTGGTAGTGTACTAAATAAAAAAAAATATGAACAAATAGATTTTTTACGCTATAGAAACTTTTTTAAACGTGCTGTTATAATGATTCTTAGCAGTGTTTTACAGAAGAAAATACCAACTTCATGAATAAAAACAGGATTAAATTAATAGTTCTTAATTTATGCCTAAAGAGAAATCCTGAAAACAAAACGTCAGACAAAACTAAACTAAACGTGAGTTGTCGGTAGATAGCCATGCATGGGATGTGGTATGAGTTGCACGTTACTTTATCAGATAACGATGCAAAATAGGAGGCAGGGATTAAAGCTTTATGGTACGCAGACCGCTAGGTCATTAGCACCAACTACAGTCACACTGCAGTAGTCCGGGTTGTACCCGCATCACACATTACAGAGATGTTGAACAAACTACAAATAAATAACTTATCAAACATCTGCACATCACGAAAAATTAAAATAAAAACCATACAGAATGACATAATCATCCCCCAATTGACGCGCAAAGTCTCGTGGATGATGGAGACGGCGAAAACATCATCCATATGGTAACATTCTACTTACACTGATCGACCGTAAGTGGCTGGCGGTATCAATGGTATTCAGGAAGAGAACAATGGGTAAGATTGGCGTGACCAATACGTAAACGTGCAAACAATACCTCTTCTTGGTGACTGCGGTGACAAGCAGAGTGCTTGGACAGTCACCTGGACAGTTCCTGGACGGTTCCTCTTATAGCCTTGAACTTACTGCTGTGTTGTTTGTCCCACAAGGCTTTCCATGCAGTTTACAACCTTATTAGACGTAAAATCGAAAAGGTGTCCAATGAAACAGGGCTTAAATCCCTTTCGAGAGGACCAGAAAGTGCCCCTTTCGCTACCCCAGCACGGTGCTCATTCCCAGCTATCCCATCATGGCCCGGGCTCCAGCAGAAAATTAGACTTTTCCAAGTCAGGCAAGCGGGAAAGCAGAGTTTGGATTTACTGTGTCAAGGGTTCGAGGGTTGTACAATGCCAAGGACTCCACGGCACACATGGAATCACTGATGATGATAAAATGTGCGTCTGGAAGGTCAAGGATCCAGTCAACAACCAGACCGTGTGTCAAAAGCTCCGTCAAAAACACAGAATAGTCAGGCGGAAGGCAAGGGGAATCAGTCACTCCGGCATGCAAACAAGGAATCGCAACATTAACTTCAGGCTTCGACCTCTAAGTGAAAAGCTACCGATATCCGACCTATTGATAACACAACTGCCGGAACTCCTACATTTACCTTGCTGGTGAAGTTGAATGTTTTGAGAGGACTGATAGATTGAATGTGAAAATACAACTTGGGGCACACCAAGTGGCTACTGGAACCTCCCAAAGCCTTAAAATACAGGGCATTTCAAAGGCCATCTCCAGACAGGACTGCTGGGTTCTGTCACGAAAATCACCTTTTTTCACCCGCAAGTCTCGTCCAAAAACGATGAGTCAAGCAAGATTGGATTGCACAACACTCAGTCACACAGTATACTGCAGACAAAACTATACTAAGTACTATACTAAGTATACTGCACAGTATAGCTAGCTGCTGCCGGTGAATTACCAAAGGTGGCTCGAAGGCTTCAGTATAGAGGGTGACCACTGGAGATGTTTGAACGAATGTCACTGTGGTGCACAGGGTCTAACATCTGGATGGCCGAGTCGCTAGTCGAACCATAAACCATGCAAACATAATCAAGCATGCTTCATAAGATTTTAAGTGCCCAGCCACCTTCTTTTTAAGTTGGCACAAGTTTGCACACCAAGGCAACCTAGTAGAGAACACTAGAACCAGGAACCGTGCCTGCGGGACCACGGGAATTTGCATCTATACCAAGTGCAAGCAAGGGTCTGGGTGCAATACCCGGTGATGGCAAAAGCAGTCACACACAATTTTGTCTGCAGAAAATTGAAAACCATTATGGACTGTCCAGCTTTGGAACCTGTTAATTGCTAGATACAGCTTACGCTCGCAGGTCTGCATAAGAGTTGCGAGAAAGTTATGGCAAAAGTCATCAACAAACAATAACGGGGCCACAACAGCAGCTTGCAGGGCAGTAGGGTTCACAACCACAGTAAAATGGTTGACACTGAGAATTCAACCCTGAGGCATACCATTCTCTAGATAAAACAGACAGGAAAGAACAGTCCCAAAGCAAACATAAAAGAATGGCCCGTGAGAAGATCCAAAAGTAGAGCCATGGTTGTAGAGGTTACGGAGGATACCTTACAGTCAGATTGTGTCGCAAGCCCTCTCCAAGTCAAAGAAAACTTGAGCTGATGCAGGTAAAAGACTTCCCTCATATTTGATTCAAGGGCAACCAGATGATCGAATGTTGACCGAAACTGTCAAAAGCCACATTGGGATGCGGACAACCCCTGATACTCCAGCACCAATAACATGCTCTCACTGAGCCTTTGTTCCATAAGTTTACAGTACGTGTGTGGGAGCATAGCATGAGCAGCAGCAAGAGCCACATCAGTGAAATGAGTTGAAAGTTCATATTAGCAAAGTCTTCTACTGCACGCTGATAGACAGAAGCCTTAGCAATTAAAGGCTGACTGTAAGCCCGTTTAGGCGCTCCTAGAGTAGGCTTGGAAGTCACAGATACCCCCCTCCCCTCCTTTCGTGGTGTAGTCAACACAATGGAGAGGATCCACAGTGGTTGTATACGTAAAGTGAACTGGAATGGGAAGAGCAAAAGGAGAAGTACGCTTCTGACTAACTGCTCATTGCCAGGTTATAGTCTGTCATGGCCACATCATTAAAGGTGCAAATGGACTCCCTCTACATCCACTCTTAAAAAAATCCTTCTCTTGTTGTCATCATTGTTAGGTCCTTTTTCCCTTGTGCCTGGAGCTGCTGCTCTTGACCCAATGGCTCTCCCAACTCTCTAACATATAGATTAAAGTACTGGCAATCTTTCGTTCCATTGTTATGGTTTTCTTGTGGGTACACAAGTGTACCGGTAGTGTTATATGGTTTTGTTGGTTTACCACCTGATTTAGTTGTAATTTTACATTGAGCTCATGACTTCGGGTCTGTATGCTCTAATAAAATAAAGAAAGAAAGTGTACCGGGTAACTATTGTTGTGGTCTTGCTTTGTTGTTGTTGTGCTGAGTCCTTTTGTATACTTCCTTACCTCTCCTCCCAGGATCCAGCTCCTAGAAAATTGTACTCATGTTTTAGTAAGTTATTCCTGCCTGTTTGATGTGTATTGAGCGAAATGGATCAAAAGGGGACTTTGGTAACCTAACACATGGTGACATCCTTCCTGGAATTCGGTGATGAGAATTCTTCAACCCAAGATTCCCAACGATTCAAGACCAGGGTTGTGAGTTCGGAAAAATTTCAGTTGACTTAACATTAATTTCACTTTTCTCCGTCAGCCGCCTCACAGCTGCAATGCTTTGTGATTTGAATTCTTCTAGGAAGACATCATGACTGTGACCCCTCAAATCAAAACATGTCACGACTCCCTTGCTGCTGTTTAAGCTATGATGCGGCTCAACATGCACTGGGAATGGTCCCAGTTCAAAGTGCTTTCAAAAGCCTATTTACTTGGGCATGGTTTACTACCTCCAGCACCGAGCCAGCAGACATCCTTTGGATCCAACTCATAGATCCCTTTTGGGGCTTTGTACACTACAAATGAGCGAAATTGCGTTGACATCTCAGCCCTCACCCATCTTGAACCTGGCTTTTACTAATATCAGACAAGTTTGCTCTAGGCCCAACAATTCCAGTTTCTCTACTATAGCGCTTGTTACTGCGAGGATAAGAAGTAAGGGGAAGGAGAGAATGAAGAGGAAGATACGAGAGTATATGAATGAGTCATGGAGGTGCGCCCCACAAAAGGCCTTCGTGTCACTCGGGTGATGCAGACCTGATGTTACATATCCAAGGCCCAGCAACACTGTCATCTAACTTGGTAAGGTTGTAACCTAAATATGTTGAGAAGCAAGGCCACCAAGGAAGCCACATGCACTATTCCCAAGATGACCCATACAATTTGGGTTTGTGATGCAGTTGGCTACATTAAAATGATGCCACCCCATAAAAGGTCACAGCCACTTGACCTTTAGCAGGCTCTTCAAGGCAACCTATCCTCCGGAATAAGGAGCCAAAGCCTGAAAACCAGGACCTTCACCTCCACGGCCAACATGCTGGGGGAAGAGGGTGAAAAGCCCAATGGCCAAACTGTGCAAAGTAGAATTAAACCCAAAAAAGGGGAATTCAAACTATCAAACATCCTCTAGGCAGCCTCCCTAGGCCCAGTTTGTCCTGATATCACTGCACCTCTTACGACTAGTCCTTGAGATGGGTGTTGAACCCCCTACCAACACACCCTAGGCGCACTCTTGCTTACCACAGTGTTTGGGTGTCTAGTCTACGAGACGGACTATAAACCCACCTCCATACTGTGCAAGCACTACAAATCTTGACCTCGGGTTCCCGTTTAGTCACCTCTTACGACATGCGGTGGGCTTTTCTACTCCCAGCCCACAGGGGAGGGGGTGCAAAATGGTATATAATTAGCACCCAGAAAGGCTGGTTTAATCTAAATATGTATCAGTTTTATTCTGTAATGATAAGTAGTTTGAGATTATGGCACCAGCTAAAAAATCTTTCATTAGCAAGGAGGAGTGTACGATAGCAATGAAAACTAGGTTTTCTCCAGAATTATAGGCGTATCGAGGGGGGGGGATTGAGGCTTAATGGCGCGTCGACAACTTGGTCATTAGCACCAACCTTAGTCACAGTGCAGTGGTCCGGGTTGAAATCGACTTGAAATCTAGCTGATAGAGGCTAAATGTAATACAAGGAGGACCATCCATCAACTGTCGTCGACAGCACTTTCAGATTCAACTTTGTACAGTAGAATTAAATCAACAACTGTGTTAATTGTGGTCATATTGCAAAGGAGAGTTACGACGAGCACCACATAATCCGATGTCGACTCCTCCAATCTTAGTTTATGATTTATCACATATAAATTTTATACTAATTTAAGATATTTGGTCTTTAATTGTAAAAGGCACTTTCAGTTTCATCTAAACTATCCTAAAATAATAATGTATTCTACGAAAAATTCGGCGCACTTTTTTCAGCTACAACTATCACCTTCAGTTGTTCAAACATGAGGAAATTAGCCTTTGAGCACTACCTATCCAATGTTGAATATTTGTTGTGAAACGGATTAGCAGTAATCTTCGAATGAACTTATTGTTTGTTTCTTTTGATTAAAATTAAGCATCTTATCACAAGAATTGCCAGACAGAAAGTTAGTCAATGGCAGCCATTATTGTCGGCACTATCTTCATAATTGCAATACCAGGCAAATTCCTGAAACCTTTGATCTGTTTAAACCAATTGTGATCTGTTCAACCAGTTTGGAAAATATTGGTTGCGTAACTGTGCCTTTTAACGTTTTTCCCTTTACAAATATGTAGTAAAATTAGAACTCCAAGTTTTGTACAATCAGAGTAGCGCATTTTAGATAGGTTAAATCGTAAATGTAGATGGGCAAAGGGAAAAGCCCACATGACCGTTGTTGTTAAAACATAATCATTTTCATATGAGTACATCATACCAAGTGCAATATATCCCCTGGAATTATGTTGATAAATTTGCTTTAACTTCCAATAACAGTTTAACCTTCCTAAATAAAGTAACTGCTATTAACCTCTTGACTTGCAAGCGTGGTTTAAAGTGCGCTTATTTTATCACATATTCGTCTTATTTTTGTCTAATATGCGCGTCCAAATCCATAATTCGCTCAAATTTTGACCGATTTTGTAGTTTAAATACACCATTCGAATAATTTTTTCGAGACCTACCCATTGGTGTTACTGAGAAGTCAAATAGTTTTTGAATAATTTACCCAAAACTAAACTAGAAGCAAAAATAGACATTAAACATTTGTTATAGAATTCACAGTTGGAAAAAAAAAACTTATAAAAAAATATAATTCTGAATCAGCATTGGCTGTGCTATATTGATAACAGAAGCACTGTCAGAATCTTGGGTGAAAGGCATCCTCCTTACAATCGGGTCTATTTATATTGAATTTATGAGCCCATAACCACAATTCTCCTTATATTCAAGCTGCCTTACCATCCCATATCCCTGCAGCAATGCAAGCGGCTATCTACAGGCATCAAGTACCACCCTCACTCAAGCATTCCAGCTAATTTCAAATTTGAATTCTGTAAAGTAGTAGAAAGCTGGGTTCGGTTTCTCTTTTCGAGTTAAGATGAAAATAGATTTCCACTTCAGTCAATGTGGTCGTCGAATATCACTAGACAACACACTCTTCCACCCCCTCCCCATCTCCCAATCTATTTAGTTATTACACTGTTAGAATGCGAATGTTATTAAAATGAGATGAAAATGTTTTACTTTGACTGGAGCCATTTTCAAGCTTCTCTCATTTGGTGACATCGAGCCTAAATCAGCTTGGGAGATTTTCAAAGCTGACTTTATTTTATGAATGATCTACCTCGTTTGCTCTGAAACCTTGGCTTATAAAATTGGATTTCATGAATGGATTATATTCAGTAACGTGCTAAGGAAGAGAACCCGGAGGGAGGAGGGAGGGCATTGCCCTTTGCGGAAAATACCCTTTTTGTAAAAAAAATTGCCTCTTCTCGCCGACATTCGCTAATGTGACGATGCCTGAGAAAGGGCCTGAAGGTCCAAAAAGGCCTAAAAAGGGCACTAAAGGCTTGAAAATGGGAAAAAAAGGCTAAGGAAATACAAGGTAAAACGAAAGCATAAAACAATCCCTATAAAAAAAATGTACACTTCTTCGTACTGTGCCCTTTAACTAAAAGTTGCCCCTGTCCTCTCGGAGGTCTGTGCACGCTACTGATAATGTTAATAAAACTTTGGCAAAATGAGTGATGCTACTGGAATTGCAGAGACCAGTCATCATTTAGCACATGGGTGGCGTGGCAAAGTAATTAAAAATGTGACCTCTAAGTTTTAGATGACTCCCCCCTTCTCCCAAGACTCTGAAAAAACTTTACCCCTACCCAAGATCCAGAAATAATATGAACCTTCCCCCTCCGACCGATAAAAGTAAGCGTTTCTTATGCATCTTCAGGTTAAGTGTAGATGATGTCTAGTGGAGTAATTAAAAAATAGCATTTCTTACCGACAAGTTCCCAATTGTTTGAAAAACGAGCTACGAATTAAAAATTAGTTCTTGAAGACATTCAAAGACTTGTTTGATGATGCTTTTTTATGATTCATGAAGGTAGCATAAATTTGATTGAAGGGATAGGTATGGGCACTAAGAAGACAGGTTAGGTAACATGTCCGTGTTTTTCACAATGAAAACACTAGAAACATGAGATACCTCACAGTGCCAAAACTATTTTAGAAAGTAGTGTTCAAGTACAAAGCACCGGTTGACACTAGAAATAACTTGAAAATTTAATAAATACTTATACAGTTATACAGTGGCGGTGTGGGGAGCATGCCCCTCCTCCCCGAAGGTACTGTATTCTTGGAACTCTTCTGAAAATGTCATTTTTGTATTTTTTCTCTAATTTGGTCTGATTTATTTTTATCCCCCTTCTTAATAAACCCTAAAAATTCATTTACTCTTGAAAGAAAAAAAAAACCGAAAGGAGTAAAGAAAACTAAGGAGTAGATTTCACAGTTTTTAAGTTTGTATATATTGTTAGTGCTGGATCCGAACTAGAAGATGAAATCTCGACACACTTACATTTTTGTTTAAAACTGTCTAGCAGCACAGTCTTAATTTGCATTATCTTAATTTGCATTATCTTAATTTGCCTTTAACCCTTTGACTTGAAAGTGGTAGTCATACAGTGCAGTGATGAATTTACTCGAAAATATAAACCGAACCCAGCGTTCTACTACTTTACGATTATGCACTAACCAAACCTAAAGGGAAACTGAACGTAAGAAGTATTTCATTTTGTTATAGGCATGTAATTTTTATTTTCAGTTAGAATGGAGACAAAATCAATTTTGAACAAATGTTGCAATTGAAACATACACACATCGTTCCATCCGGGGACTGCATTACATTTCTCTTTTTTGAACCTAAGAGAAAATATCAATGCGGTTCTTATGTAAGCCTGAGCACGAACTTCCATGTTAAACGCCAAATTTTGAAATACTGTAGTTTCGCCCAGAATTGGCAAAGACCAACGAAATTCGGTATTTGGGGTCGTGCCACAACTATTTCACGGCATTATAAATTTTAACGACAACAATCAAATCGTTCGGCGTCCACAGATTTTTGCTATTGGGACTCTTTGCCGTCACCTGGAGATCGAACCAATGTGCTCTGCAAAGCCGTAAGAAGTGGACCAAAACAATTCACAATGTGATTTAAAACTTCAGTTCACAGAATTGAATTGTACAACAAAAGATGGAAGAGCATTCCAGTAATTACAACACATCAGTGAGTGTGGGAACTAATTACGATGATTCTTAGAAATGCTGTATTTGCACACTTATATGGGCGAAAACCAGTGATAGAGCAAAACCTGCAGGTGAAAATCATCACTTCTGCTACAACTTGAATTCAATAAAAAGAATTGGTCAGGGATAAGCCCAGTCTTGTGAAACCTTTCCGCATAAGGTAAATTCCTAATGGCATGGTACCACTTTATAAGTTGTCTCTGACAATGTGTAAATTTGTTCAAAGGCGACCTGTAACATGGGTAGGTAATCTGCGAAAAATAATCAAACAACGCCCCTATAAAGGATATAAGAGTAGAGCAAAGGTATGTGCATTGCACCAGGTAATTATGTGATTTTCTGCACACTTTGGAAATTTGGAAATTATAGAGTCAGCATTAAGACTGAAGCGAAGCGATGGCTCGATAAGGATTCCTACATCAGAGAGGTGTGTAGTAATGATGATTTTTTGCTGCAAATAATAGTTTGCCTTTTGGTTAAGTGAGCAATATGCCTAACAAAACATTAGGTGGATTACGTCGAAGCTACTTTTGATTGTCCCAGACCGAAATCTTATCAAGGACATGATTTAAAAATATTCCAAAATTTTGGAAAGCAGACTAAGCAGACTAATTGGACGGAAGTGATCGATGGTGGGGTTTAAAGCTTCTTTAAGAAACTGATGTAAGCATCCTTCCAAAGTATGGGGAAGATGCAAGGGTAAAACGAAATCTCAAAAATAACTCTAATAGTAAGAGAAACAGTAAAAAAAAAAGAGTTAAGAAGGACGGGAATAGTTTCTTCACAGTAGCTTCTGGGGCACCAAGAGCTGTGTCAATAAACTAGTCTTTGAATTTACTATATTTTCATAGATTCAATACAAAAGTCCTCAGGGGTATTCATGCAGTTAGCTGATGAATTACATTTATCGAAGGAAGAAAATAAGAGTTTTGGCTCGTTTTTAGCTCAAGCAATAGGGTTTTTTATAATTTTTTCCTGTTTATCTCTAGTCTCTATATAAAAGGCGAAATTGCTAAGAGCAGGTTCCTTCCTGAAAGCCGGAAAACAAACTTTCTTTTTCCTAATTAAAGAACGTACCTGCTATGTACAGGGTAAGCTAACGTTTGACTCGTATTTAATAATTGGGACGAACGTATAACACCAGGCAGAAAGTTTTGACAAATATATGGTATAAAACTGACCTCAAAGTCATAGAATTTGTAATCTCGGTTTATCATAGAGAGTACGTTATGTGAAAGGGTGTAATCCCACATAACAAAATGCTATTCTGCGCTGTGGAAATTAAAGTTTGGGGTTTGTGTGATCTTCTTTTTAATGAGTACATCAATTTCGAAGCAATTTCATGGTCACTTTTCCCAACCCGTTCACCATGTCTAATAGATGAGACCACGAGATGTTCAGAGGTGATTACCAGATCCAACAGACTTGGTATTTGTCCAATGAGTAACGTAATGAGTAACGTGTTGATGGAGTTGGAGTTTAGGTAAGACCTCCACAAACTCAGCAGAGGCACTGTTTAGAGCTTGTGGGTCAAGATTTCAGAAGCCAGTTTATCTTAGTCAAGTCAAAATCCCCTAAATTCACAATGTTATTAATGCTAATGGAGAGTAACTGTTTGTTAAAATGAGTACGAAAAGCGGCCAATGGCTGGGGTTGGCATGGCTGGAAATACTGTAACTGCAGCTAACCAGGATGGAGGAGCCTGGAGACCAAATAACAGTAGGCTACACCAAAAAGTTTCCCACTCACGGCGGCACAAGCCTTAGCTTCCAACCACCATAGCAGGTAACTAGGAAAACCCTCAAGAGAGCACATAAGATGGTCACACCAAAAAAGATTGCACCCCACAAGTTTAATGGAAAGAAAGGGTGTGTTAAGAGACAAGTGAATTTCGGGAATTGAAATATCAGGGGAACAATGGAGGTTAAATAAAAATTTTATGGTTTGTTCTTTTTAACCTCTTCTAATGCTTCGCATCAACCTCATTCTCTTATCTCTCATTTAGGGTCACGAAATGGGACAGAGCTAAAAAACACCTGATGGTGATACCTTTGCTATAAGGAATGTTGCACGGTTCACACAATATGAAATGATCAAGTTGAAATTGCTGAAATTGCCTTTCGGTTGAAACAACTTCTTTCAAAAAGTAATTTTACTGCTTGTTCGACCTAAAGCATTAACAAAGAATTTCTTTGAGTTTTTTTTTTATCTTTATTCATCACAAAATGTCTATTATCCATAGTAAGGATTACCTTCACATGAAATATGAATAAGCTCTCGATTGAATAGTGTAATTATGAGCATTGATTGTCACTGGTTACCTGACCTGTAGTTTAAAAATAACAAGCCAAAACAGTTTAATGGGCACCGTTTCTGGCCACCATTTTGAATTTACACTAGACTGAAATGAACCTAGTTTTAAGAAAATTACCTGCGAATATTATTTTTAACTGGTTTGTTTTCAGTCGGAAGAACGGTTTTGAAGTCACAAAAAAAAATTGGTCCATAATATTCATCCTAATTTGGATTTTAATAAACTTTAACATCTGATACATTAATTCGGGTGTATAATATGTATCGCGTTTTGTATTATAATCCTAATGTGACAAGGCCAAAACAATGATTATTGGACGCAATATTAGGTCATTTTCATTAACATAAATAAGACCTTGCTTGAAGAATTCATGTATATCTCGGTGAATGTTACTCTTAACATGTTTACGTTCACTTGGTGCGTGATACATTTACAATTTAAAGTACAAAAACTTTTTTGGACACATTTTTCGGCCACCTCGGGTTTTTACAATTGCTTATAAATAATTAATACAAGAACTACCAACTTTCATGTGAATCAGTCCGCATAACACCAAATTGTCTGATAAAAATGAACCGAAACTACCTGAGAAGTTCGCTTTTACCCATCCCCCACCCACAATCAATGCTTTTATCTTAATACCGTGTATACAGCATCGTTCTGCCAAAGTTCAAATTATGCTCTTATATCAAAATTCATTCAAATTGGTTAATGCGTTTGCCTTACTCGAAGAACAAAAAGATTATCGGACAGAGAAAATTGCGACCTTGAAGAGTTAATTAATACAGAGAATTCGTTAGCTCGTTCAAATACTTACTGTAACTTCCATTCCCGATTTGGGGTCGGTATTCCAACAGCTCGGCAGGGGAGTTTCAGAAGTACTTTGTGCGGAGACGCAATGACTTCAGAAAAAGAAGCAATTTTTGCAGGAACTACAAAAAAATTATAAAAAGAAGGCATTGTAATGGTGACAGCTTAAGTGGGTTGTTGACAATATTAGCAATAACATTTCAGTGGATTCCAGCATCAGTTATTTGTGTATCAAAATATAAAAGTCCAGGCTGACCTTAGGCGTCCATAAACTTTCAGAAAGTCTGTGTGTCTGTGGGGGGGGGGGGGGACCACAATAAAAAAAAAGGCAAAGAGTACTAAATTGGGAGAAAAGGCAATATTTTCAATAGTAGATGTAACTAAAGATCGGCACTATTATGTCACCCCCTGCATTGAGAATTAAAAAAAGAAAACAGTAGGCCTATGTAAAAAAAAAAGTGTCTAAAAAATTTAGTATTGAAGTTGGAACGATGGAATCAGTACTGCAATCCTCGAATGGCTTTTTTAATGAATTTCTTCATAATTTTATTTACCAAACGAGCATCCAGAAACTAATGGGAGGAGAACCTGCCACAGTTCTTCCAATGTTGAGTCTGACACGGTCTCAATTCCTCCAATATTGACTCTGACACTGGTTTCCATCCATTTAAAAAGAGACAACACTGCCCTTTTTTTCGACCAGATTAGTTTCATATCTTTAGCCTAGATTTTTGGTAAAAGATCAGAAACTAAAATGGTCTAAAAAAAGGGGCAGTGTGATCTCTTTTTTTTTTAAGTGTTTAATTGTCCCTTTAGGCGTAGGTCTTTTGCAAAGGGCACAAATGAACACTTGAAGTATAATTTAGAATATTAAAGACATTTAAACGTGTTAAAAATCGCTATAGCTCTCTTTAATTGGTCTTCCAAAGGTGCTGTTGAGCTTAACCATTTGCTGAATTTACACTAAAACCACCAACAGAGGGTAAGGAAAACTTTACTCTCAAGCTGGCATCAGTCATTTTTACTTTATATCTGTTTAAAAAATAAATGTGTAAGTATTTCATCACTTGGTAGCTATGGATGTGGTTAGTGGAATCGATTGGTATCTCCTTTAGTATGGATGGCTCCCAGTGTCAGCCAGAAATATGTATTACAAAATTTGTTCTCCAAATATCAAGAAACCTTGTAAAGATGAATTATTTCAGTCAGTACGTAAATTCCGCCCAATTTGGGAGAAGATAAAACCACACATTTTCTGTTTCAGATGCATGTTATTAGGTAAATTGAGTAAAATACATAAGCATAACCTAAACGACTGAAAAAAAACGATCTTCTTACGTTACGGTATTTTCCAGTTTCACTGTTTAAAGCAATGTATGAAAATTCCAATTCTTTAAAATATTGACGCACGTCACTACAATGAGTCGTTCATAATTGTCTTGCAAGAGGCGGGGGGGGGGGGGGATATGCGGACTGTAACAGTTTTTGGAATGAGAGGAATCAAACAATTTGTGAGGTCACATATTTTTTACAGACTGACATTTCTTTATGGCAAACAATGTTATGGATTATATACAGTATTAAATCTTTTTATAAAATATGCATTACCCAATAAGTGATCCCAAACAAATAATACTAATCATGCAAATTATTTTCAGTTGCATCATCGACAAAGTTTGGAGGATGGGATAATGTCTTTTTTTTTAATATGGTTTTCAATGCGATTGCATAAATTGATACAATGTGAGAGGGGGTGAGAGAGGATTTATAAGAAAGGAATAATGTGTTTGACATTGTGTAAGTACGTTCTCCAATGCACGCTGTAGTGGTATATACAGCGTACCGTAAGCAACAGAAGGTATATCCTTATGCACGGTACTTGTCTTCGTGTTTACGTTAACAAATGCATTTTTAATAATAATAATAAACAGATTTATTTGCACAGCAGGCAAAAAGGAAACGGGAGGGGCAAGACACAGACACCCGTCCTAAGTTACAATATTATTATTTTTTTCAGAATTAATTAATTAATTAATTATCTCTGAAACCCGCCAAAAAGGAAAGACAAAAATAAATACACAGTAAAAATTCTTAAAATACTAAAATACAAAATACTAAAATACTAAAATACTAAACTACTAAAATACAAAAAAAAAAAAATACCAGAAAACCAAAAACAAAAAGAAAACACCCCATAACGCAAAAACACACACTGTACACAAATAAAATAAAGTACAACAAAATTTCACCGGCAAACATTTAGCTTCTTCTTCGTAGAGAAGATTAATCTATAAATGTTGGCTTCAACCTAGTTTAACCCTCCTGACACATTATAAAGCCTAATTTACTTTACTATTGAAGTTTCAAACTATATACCCATCTATATGCAAATAGCATCAACTCTATAGAGAGCATCATACAATTAATTCTTGAGTTTTATGACATGAGTTTCATGAGTTCATGAGTTTCATGAGCTTACTTATGCCGATCCACCATTTTAAGGACTGGTACGATTCCTCTTAATAGGGGTTTTAAAGCCAGAAGGAAAGCCCTATAACGTAGTCCTCGGCACGTAAAAGTATAGATTGGGAACCACTATAGAATATTAAAGAATATTAAATGCACCTGTTCAACTTACTAAATTACTTGGCTGAAATTATTTGGTTGTAAGATTTTTTAAAAATCATTACACATGACACCATCTTACTACGGTATAAAATATCCATAAACAAGTCTGTAGTAGTAATGATAAGTCAACGACAATGCCGGTTATCTTTAAAGTCATCATCTTACCAACTTTTGAAACAAAGCATTGGAAAAGTTATAAACGAATCATAAAACAAAAAAAGCTGAATGAAAATCGGTGAATGAATGGCAATGTTTTCGATAAATAAAAGTTTTACATAAATTCAAAGGTAAACGTAATGTGGCAGTCGCACAACTCATTGATACTTTTCTTCACTGCCTTACATGTTGCATTTTTTTGTAGGGACTTTACTACACCATTAATTTTGGCATTATTAATTGAATAGTTCCAATATTATAAGTTGGCAACCTTTTGAGTTGACAACCTTTATTCATTCCCTACAACTCTACAATTCATCCTAATAGTGTAAGCAGCTTTCATCAAACGGTAATAACATGACGGCTTACAGGAGGTCATGGAATTCCTTTTTACCATTATTACAACAGCATTACTGATATAGAGCACCACTTGGGCCATATTCAGGTATGTACATGATATTTAATCATCCTATATGAGCTGCATTCCAAACTAAAGAACACAGCCCTTGCACGAGGTTTTTGTTTTTTATTATTAGCTTGGGAATGTAACGAATGATAGAAAAAATTATAGACACTTAAATTTGGCTAGAATGGTATAATTGTAACCTGAAACAAGTTCTTATAAAACAAGATGGAAAGTTTAAGTTGTTTGTTTTTGTTGAGGACTTTAGGGTAATTGTATTTTGTGTTTTTTTTTTTTACTTCCAATGATTAGCCATAATAGTTGCTGATATTTTTATCATTTTTTTTCGATTGGATTAAGTGTCAGACCGAGCAATGAAGCCTAAACCTCGCCCATTATTCCCGACTGTAATTTTTCTGGTATTTTTCTATTTTGTTTGCAAATAAAGGTTATGATTAATATTTTAAAATTATTATTAATATTATTATTGTTAACATGGCCCGCTGGGTGTTGGGGTCAAAAAATAATGGAGAAGTCATGACTGAAATAATGAAGATTCCTTAAAAGTAGCAGATTGAAAAGTGGCAAGTGGAAGCATAAGGTGTCAAAAAACAACTATAGAAAGTTGGTGAGTGTGGAATAACTAGAAATATCGAAATTGGAGCAAAACATTTTAGGCAAAAGTGATCAAGAGGTGTTGCAAAAAAAACATAACACTGAAAATTTTGGTGCTTTTGAAATTGTGTTTGAAAACCCAAAAAGTGCAAAAAGTTTGAACTCAGACTAAAAAGTGCCAACCCAGAATGAAACTATTTAAACCAGATCAAAACTTGACAACCCAAAAATCAAAAAGAGATGTCTAAATGTGGTGAATGTGAAAATCCATTAGAAAAACAGGGAGATCATGTGAAATGTGGTGTATGGAACGCAAAATACCGCTATAAATGTGCTGGTGTAACACAAAATACGTGGAAAGCAAAAAGTGAAGCCAAAAAAGAAGAATGAAAATACTTAATATGTCGAAAGCAAAGAACTTTATCAGGTACAGAACACGACCAGGATACAGACCAAGAGAACGAAGAAGTCACTAGTCATAAACAAAAAGAACTTGAAGACTGAAGCAGGACTGACATAAGACCAGATGCACAAAATAAAAGTGGAGACAAGACAGGAGAAAGTTCAAATGAAGGAAACAAACAAACGAAAATGGAAATGTGTATAATCAGAATGGAGAAGAAACTGGATAAACTGTTGATAGCATGCAAAAAAATTGGGGAACTTATAAAAAACGGTGGAATTTATCAGTGAAGAACAGAAAGAACCGAAGAAAGAAATGAAGCAATGAAGATAGAAAATAAAAAAGATGGACGAAAGAATACAAACACTGGAAAACAGAGAGATAAAAAATAAACTAGTAGAACAGACAGTGGCAACTATGAACAGAGAAGCAAAGGAGAAAGATCAATATGTTCGGAACAGAAACTTGGAAGTCAACCAACTGGACTGGATGGAAAATGAAAACATCAGGGAAGTAATACGCACATTAGCAGATAACTTTAACATTCAAGGCTATCAAGATAATGACGTAGATGCGGTACATAGAATACCGAACAGAGATCAAAACAAACCAAGTGTTTTATTAATACGGTTCAAACGTAGGGACAGTAGGCAAATGTGGCTGGATCAAAAAAGAAGAATTGTTACCAACAACAATGTTTACAGGAATGGAAATAGGAAACGGATATATTTAAATGAAAATATGACTCCTTCCATGAAGAGTTTATTTTGGAAAGCACGAAATTTTGCAAGGGATAATGACTTCAAATATGTATGGTTCAAGAATGGAAAAATAATGATGAGGAAAAATGAAACTGAGCAAGAAGTGAAAATAATACGTGGAGAAGAAGATTTAATGATTACAACCACCGCTCAATAAGTTCACAAACACAATATTTGAAAACAGCAGTGAAATTGAAGGAAAAATCAAGGAAGATTGTAGTGACTTTAAAAGTGTAGTGGTGCTACATACTAATATTAGAAGTTTAAGGAAAAATTGGGATGCAATGCAGCTAAAACTACTAGAAACTAAAATTGATTAAGATATCATAATATTGACAGAATATGAACATAAAAAAGAAGAAAATTATCTATATAATTTACATGGTTATGAAAAAAAAACTATAACAAGAGATACAACTAAAAGAGGAGGGGGAATAATGATTTTAGTTAAAGAAGATTATTGTATAGAATGCACAGAAAAAAACTTTTAAAGAAAATAATGTAGTGGATATTGAAATAGGATTAACAAAGGAAAAAGAAAAAATAAGACTAATTATCATATACAAAAAACCTAATACGTGTAAGAGAGAGTTTATACAAAAACTAAAGACTATAATTAAGAATGAAGAATCAAATTGGTTTTACTAATTAATAACAGGAGATATTAACACTGATATACTGAAAAGTACAGAAGACTTAGAAGATAAACATGAACAACATTTAATAGACAACTACGAAAATACACCAGCAAAATTAGAATATGAAAAAAAAATTGACTCTCCAACAAGTGAAGAAATAACCATTAAAAATGGACAGAATCAGATACACAAATCATGAATTGACCATATTTTTATCAAACATAATAAAGGAGAAGCTAGAGAAGCAACATTATTAGAAAGAATTTCTGATCATTACATGACTGTGTGCAGGATGTGGACTAGAGGAAATGTTAAAACAAAAGATAAGGATACAAACTTTAAGAGTGAATACATTAAATATAAAGATGAAGAAATCATAAAGGAGACAAAAATATTAAATGGGAAGTGCTAGACGGATTGACATGTCCTAATGAGATACACAAATAATATTAAAAATAAAAAAAAAACAATAAAAAAAGATGACCTACACAACAGATATGCAAATAAACACGAAAATAAAAAAAGAAAAGAATGGATAACAAATGAATTAATTGTACAAATAAAACGGACAAATGATTTATAGAACAAAATAAGAAAATCATCATTGATTAATACAGAATTAGTCAATATTTATAAAAAAGAAAAGAATGAAATAGAGAAGAAAATTAAAGAACGTAAACAAAGATACTATAAAGAAAAACTAGAAGGGTTACAACAAAGCAAAAAAATAGTATGGGAGGTAATAGACGAGCTTATCGAGAAAAATAAAAGAAAAACATTGATGAGGATTTAATAATGTTTTTTTTTCAAATCAGGTGGCAAAATTGACAGACAGTTTTAAGGAAGAACATGGAATTTATAAAATAGGATGTTATTATAAAGAAGTAAGGAAAAGAACAAACAAGATAAAACAAAATATTTCGCAGAGAACAATGTTTATTGAATATGCAAGTGAAACAGAAGTAATACATTTAATTAACGAATTAAAAAACACACACGCAACAGGAATTGAAAAATGCAAATAGAACACGTTAAAAAACTAAAGAAAACACACCAAAAGCGATTTGTAAATTAATAAATGTAATGATAGATAATGAGATCTAGCCAGATCAATTAAAAATTCAAGTCATAAGACCAGTATATTAAAAAGGATTAAAAACTGATAAAAACAATTACAGACCTATAGTTTTTCTCTCGATAATAAACAAAATAATAGAAAAATTCTTTAAAAAAATAGAAACTTCCTACATAAAATAAAAGTATTAAACAGTAACCAATATGGATATACAAAAAATAAAGGTACAACTGACCTTTTAATAGAACTAAACGACATAATAACTGGAGCACTAAATGATGGGAAATACGTAGGAGTAGTTTTAGTAGACCAACAAAAGGCATTTGACAGGTTTGACAAAAATATCTTAATAAATAAATGCAAAAAATTAGGACTAAGAGGAAAAGTTTATAATATTATATATTATATTATATTATATTATATTATATTATATTATATTATTATCAAGCTGCTTAAACAATAGGAAAACAACAGTACAACTGCAAGGAATAAATAGTGATATAAATGATACCAAATTTGGAATCCTTAAGGATCTGTACTAGGACCACTGCTGTATTTAATTTATACAAATGAATAACCAACAACCTTGAAAACACAGGTGTATTATTATTATTGGCGGATGACACAATATTAATTTCAATACATTACAAATACGACAGAATGATGTCAAATTTACAAGAGGGGGGGGGGAATGAGGCTTAATGGCGCGTCGACAGCTTGGTCATTAGCGCCAACCTCAGTCACAGTGCAGTGGTCCGGGTTGCCACTGCACCACACATTACAGAGATATTATTCAAACCCCTAA
>JAHWFP010215460.1:0-10883 GCA_023313725.1 Lithobius niger
TGAGTATGTTGAACGTTCAACTTCAATTAGCCAAAAATCCATCAAGTTCTGTAGTGCGACTCTTTAGTTTCAACGTTTACGTTTTGGCAGGAGAAAAGGGGAAACGCAAGATGTAATGTTAGAGAGAGATGTTATAAGATAGCAAGAAGGGTAGCAGGTGGCATGAATTGGTCATGTAGAAGTTTCGAACCGAGTTAAACAAGGAACGCTACGCATGAAAACAAATCTCACTGTTCTGCAACGTCGTCAAACTGTACACTCACACCCACTGATGACCATTTTATTGATTCAAGTACTAATGCTTTAAAGTTTTAAATTGTTAAAAGTGTTATTGCAAAATTCGCAAAAATAGACAATCGTATTATTTCATCACATGCAAGTGGCCATACTTGAAGAAAATACAAACATTATATTTTAGGAATTCAAATACAAAATTTTTGCTACACGTAGTTCTTATGCATGATTATAAGCATTGTTTTTAGTCAAAAAAAAAACCTTTACTTGACTGTACATTATCGGAAGATTGAAGTGTTTATGAAAAAAAATAAATAAACACCACAACTATTAATAGTTAAAGCATAGGTTAATAAATAACATGTTACATTAATTGTGGCAAATTTTCAGCTCACATACATAGAAAGGTAATTTGCCGGTACAAAGCCTTGATTGTTGTACCTGTCTTGTACAAACCACCACTCAGGGTTACCTTCCATATCTTGCTTGTGGATGACCAAAACAACTTGGCCTTGAGAGAGACTCAGTTCGCTTGCAGTGCTGGCGTGAAATTCATAAGATGCAAAGAAGTACTAAAAAATAAGAGAGAAAAGCAACGTTGAGCATTGGCTAAACGACATCCGCTCCCCAAAGGAACCCGAGCGTAAGCCCATCTGAGCTCAAAGCGGGCTCTACAGCATGACAGGATGGGAGCTGACACCACAAAACAGGAAGAGTATTCCATAATTTTACCACTTTTGATACCGAGGCAACGTCTAATATTGAGGCAGGATAATTGTCCCCTCGATGTTCACAAAAACTATTTGGTGTTAAGTGTGAAAAAAATTGAGTAACCGATATAAAGAAGACCACGACGAAGCTGGTAGGTAAGAATAGTGTCTCTAATAATCTTTCTTGTATGGTCGCAAGATAGGCACTGAAGATCATCGGGGCAAGTTAACTTAGAGACAACAGGACATCATTTGGGGTAGACTGGCATTTTCTAGTTAGTCAAGGCTTTAAAGAGAGCTTGGGTATATTCTGAATACAAAACAAAAATACTTGAAAACAAAACACGTTAACACATTATACTGGGAGAAACTAGAAAATCGAAAAAATTCACAACAGCAAAATGCTCAATCTCACAACGACGAAAAATACCAATTTCTCAAATTTTCAACAGGGGCAATGCCCACCCTACCCTGTGCACACCGATAATAACTTTCGTTGATTATCTTGTCGTTGATTATCAATAATCTTTTTTGATGGATCGAGTTATCGACTAACTGTTATTATTTTGTGAATTCGATTGCAAAATTCATATTTGTATGCAATATTTCACTTGGCTGGGTTGACCATCGCAAATGTAACGAGTAAGCACATGACACGACACGACCGTTAATAAAACCCAAACTATGTGATCATTATGAGCTGATTGTAGGACCTAGCAAGAACCATGTTTTCACTACGTAATTGATATTGCATTCTTAAACCGAAACCATTCCAACTCTACACTCATGAACTCGTGAGGTATAAAATTTGTAAACTTATAAAATTCAGCAGTTTTGAATTAATAAAACTGCAACGGCTATTATAGCCTCAATATTTTGTTTTATCAGTTATTGATGTACCACCCCTACTTAAGTGCAAGTGCACGGTCTAACCAGCTTAAGTGTAAATTATCACTACATATCACATCGTAAGTTTGGCAACTTTGCAGCAGAAACATACCTCTCCATCGCTCACTGGCTGAAAATTGTTTTGTTGCTGAGGACTATTTAACACAGTTGTTTCCAGTTGAAGACCAAGGAGGTCAGCAGCAGCTCCGTCACATGGTTCGTCATACCGGTCACCTGACAATACATCTGCAGGCGCATCGTAAAGGTTTGATGCTGTGGCCTCGCATGGCTCGTCATACCTATCGCCAGCCTAAATCAAACAATAAACTTTAAAGTCACTGAAAAAAAATGTATAACCACACATATTGTATATTTACTAGGCGTTTAGATCGCCTATTAACGCTCATGGGCCAATGCAGTAAATTTGGCAAAAATTAGGGAAGGATGTTAACGCAAACATAACCCATTTACTTGATGTTACTTCTGACCAGGGAGGCAGTTTACTCCAGCACGGAAAGTCCGCAATTAAGCGATCATTCACATTCACGATCTGGTTTCAATCTGGCATTAAGGGAATTTCTTTATTCCCATTTAATCACAAATTTAGTTTATTAGAAAATCACTATACTCTAAAATTCAACATAACTAACACTTAAAACTACTGTCTAACCACACAAATTTTCGTAACAACAGGACTTTGGTGACTCCACGCTGAAACGCCAGCAAAGGGGAATTTTCCATCCGGACACCAACACCCGGCCTGGACGAAACGGCATGGCGCTAACTACCCAACTGGGAATAGTGTTGGATAGTAAGTTGATTTTGTTAAATGTATATAAGAAAAGGGTGCTGGTTCACTGGGTAACCAGGTCAGTGGGTTAAGTTTTTGTACGGTCACCGGGTCTTAGCACCAGATTCGAAATTTCGGTGCCCTGGTGTCTAGAACTGACCGGATTACCAAGTGAACATAGCGTAAGGCACAGACTAAAATAAAGAACGTGTTTTTTTTTATTGTAATAACCTCAAACTATAAATAAAGAAGAAATCTCACAATGTAATGGCTAAACGAAGCATGCAGTCTGCATTAAAGACTGACCTTGTGAGGATATACTAATCTGAGAAAGAAAGAAAAGACAACTGCCCCGACTGGGGACTCGAACCCAGGATTTTCCGTTTACTAGCCGGGCGCTCTAACCACTGCACTACCGGGGCGGGTTCTAGCTATGGGCTCCAGCCGAGCTAAATAGCCGTTCAATCTTTCTCAGTGGTGTCCTAGAGGCCGCAAACAAACATACAAGGAGGGAAAGCAACGTTGCTTCTTGGCCTCCACACTATAAATAATGCAAGTAGTAAATAAAGAAGAAATCACAGTCTTTAATGCAGACTGCTTGCTTCGTTTACCCTTTACCTTATGATTTTTCTTTATTTACTACTTGCATTATTTCTAGTGTGGAGGCCAAAAAGCCACGTTGCTTTTCCTCCTTGTATGTATGTTTGTGACTAGGTCACGACTGAGAAAGATTGAACAGCTATTTAGCTCGGCTGGAGCCTGTAGCCAGAACACGTCCCGATAGCGCAGTGGTTAGAGTGCCCGGCTAGTAAACATGAAGTCCTGGGTTCGAGTCCCAGTCGGGGCAGCTGTCTTTTCTTTCTTTCTCAGATTAGTGTGTCCTCACAAGGCCAGTCTTAAACGCAGACTGCTTGCTTCGTTTAGCCTCAAACCGTTTTTGTAGTCACCCTACAAAAACACTGTTTTTATTTTAAAAAGTACTATCTGATGTTTTTTTTTGTTATTACACAACAACTAATTCATCGTTGCTGTTAGTAATGTCTGGACAGTTGTTAATTTTGATGGGGAAAAAAAAGTCATTTTATTTTACCAGGTCAGGCTGGATCAATGGTTCATTTGGGTTACCGGGCCAATTGGCCAGAAACAAATATGCGACCCGATCCAAATCAACGTCAAATAAAAAATAACAAATGCAGCAGTTAGTCATGAAATAAATTAACACCAACCTTCCAGTTAGCAAAGAAAGTGTCAATTTTAGGGTTTAAATAAACGTACACAACTTGTACTAAATGACTAAAGGTAAGTTAGAAATAAGACAATGGCTACATTAATATTATGTAGTACCGTAAACGCTTGGGTAAATGCCCACATTATCTTTTTTATCTTAGTCTTACTCAGGCTTACATTATGGTAAACACCCACCATTCTAATTTTAAGATGAAAAGATGTACGTAATATGATGAAAACATAAAAACGTTTATCACTTGTGCACTCTGGCAGGATGTTGATGATTTGACTTGAGTCCAATGGTAACTAAACAATCAGAACTTCAGAAGCAATGTCACTTCATCGTAAAACGAAACTCACAACTACAACGAAAACTGAGGCAACACCACCATAGGTTCATTTTTAAACAATCGCAATTTTGACACATGCATCAAATTTTCAAGATTTATTACAAATTCATCGTGGAGGTGCTATCAGGTATGAGAGAGAAAATTAGGAGCTTGATGACTTTAGGGTACACGTTTAAGCCTATTGGTATTGAAATCAAAGTATCTTTTATTCCAGAAAGCGTTAACAAATGGTGGTGGTGTTTATATTACTGATACATTTTACCATCAGGCAAAAGTCCACACGCAAATACCCTTGTGTATAGGAGTTCACAGTGCATATTCACTTGTCTTTTGCTTGTTTTAATTTTGCTGACATCTGATTTTCGAAACTTAAGTTTTGTAACTTTATAGAACAGTCGACTTACCGATTCCGCTGGCAGGTTACTGTAGATACTTGGTTCGTGCGGGGGAGCTGGAGCTGGTTGTAATTTTGGGGCAGGATGTCCAGGCAAGAGCTGCTGTGCAGGCATATTTGAGTAACCGCATTTCACTCCTGACAGAAAGCCTGAGTGGCCTGTAGCCGCTTGTGGTGGTGTTGGACTAGGGGCCTGCGGAGGTGCAGGTACGGGTACCAAAATGCCTCCAGCGGTAGCACCAGGGAAGCAACTGGGCATCACTGACTGACTAGCAGCATGCAACTGGTTCAAGCAAGCCGCCGGCACGAAACCTTTCGTCGCTGTAATAAAAATAAAAGGACATTTTAACACCGATTAAAATTAAGTTTTTACTGTCCTAAAATATGTCCCTTCAATAATAATGGCTATCATCGCTTATTTTATGCTTCTCATTGCTCAAAAATAAATAAATTTACAGTAATTATTTTAAAATAATCTAGTCCCATACTGCTCCCACCAAAGGCACTACTCTGATTTGCATTTTAATACAGCTGTTGCCGCATGTTTCCTCGTATTGCTTATGAACCGTCGGGTTCAGCAAAAGCAGGGAGTCGGGTTGGCTCTACTTAAAAGTAAGTATTTTAAGATAGTAAAAACTTATTTTAATCGGTATTAAAATGTCGTTTCTTACAATCTGCAAATCATTTACTTCAGTAATAACAGCTGACTTAAGTTGTTGCGTCCGTGAATAGAAGTGTGTCAGGAGTCAGTTTGTGGACATGGACGCCTTTCAGAAGATTTGAAGGAGTAAACTGCCAGGAGACAGATTATAGTGGAAGGTTGGCGAGAAGAATCACGTGGGTCCAGGCGAGTCAGGGAAACCATTCTTCTTTCCTGAACCAGTGAATTGGGCAAAACCTTCACAGTCCTTGAGGTACAAGCTTTGCGTTAGAGTCTAAAAGGCCGATTACCGTCTTTATTTGGAGAAAATACTCTAAATATTTGAAATTTGTCAATTCTTTCGAGAGATGGTGGAACGATAAAGGTGTGAAGATGAACACTTGGCTGGAGTGAGTCTTGATTTGATCATGTTCATTCCTAAATCAAGGGCCGAAAAGAGGTTGAAAGCAGTTCTGGAGATTTTAAAGAAGCATGAGGCTTGAACTGTTCCTTAGCAGCCAGTATTACCAACTACTGGAGACTACAATTGACGGGGTGAAGCACTGCGATGAAGATGATAGGAGCTGTGCTGATCCCGAAAGGCACGTTTTCCTCCGACATGAAGCGAAACAGGAGAAAAAAATAAAAATGAAGAGGAATGTGAAGGTATGCGTCTTCGTGGTCCCTCAGAAGAGCTTCCCTGATGGAGGCGATGGTTTTTATCTTGAAATGAACTTATGGAGGAGGATGGTTGAGCGTACTTAAGTTGAAAATCGGATGACTTCCTCCTCATTTTCCCTATTACTCTCTCTGGACTCCAAAACTTTTTTGTGTTTTGAGACGATTCCTTGATGGCTACTTTCGTGGTACCTTTGTAATGCCAACTCTTAACTGGGGGTTGTGTGGAATGTCTCGATCCAAATCCAGAGGTTCTTCGGGTAGAACTGAAAGGGACAGATAGGGAGGGGGGTTAATTGCAGCACTTTGAGACGACTGATAACACACACGCGTCCCGAAGAAACGTAGAAACGTGGTATTTTAACCTGCCCTTCACCGGACGGAGTTACCTCGGTTTTGGCAAAAGGAACCTTTACCCCTACCCCTGGGTTGGGAAGAGGTATGGTCCTGAAAGAGGGCCTGAAAAGTAGTCTTGTGGAAGTTCTTCGACATTTTGCTTCCTTTGGTTTCTTGTTTGTGTTGTGGTGTGTTCCATTTCTTTCTAAAGAGACCAATCCACGACTTGCCCTTCTTATTGTGGCTGGAAGGAGGATTCTTTGGAAGAGAAGCCTTGATTTTGTACATGAGCTCAGGAACGATGTGTAGCAGACGCCCATTAAAAAGGTCGGTAGATTTGTGGATGGGCAAACGCCGAAGTTTTCCACTTGTTTCAAGAGGGATGTTGGCTGCGGGTTAAAAAAAAAAGCATCCCGCTTACGGAAGATCGTATTCAGAAGGAGTCACGTTTCCCAATTAAAAGTAACTTTTTGGAACTCAGAAGCAAGCTTGAGAAGCTGAAGACAGTCCTCAAATATCGAGTCGTTCCTTAGTTCAGGATGGCCTTGAATGAGAGTCTTAAGGGCAGCCAGGTCGTGAAATATGAAAGATCTGGCTGGATTAGAATCTTGTAGACATTGGCGAGGCATGGCCATAACAAAATTAAAAAGGAACCAAATTCAGTATGTTAGTTTAGGAAGAGTGGCTTTTCTGCCAAACTGTGAGTGTGAAATAAAGTCCATTGGCCCTCAAAGTACGAGAAGCTTCCTCGGGAACAAACAGCAGACGAACTGATGACTCGACATGTTACTGATTTACAAAAAAAAAGATCATTGTCAGGGTCTTTAGGTACATGCATGGGCAGAATAGTGTGGCAAATTACAGTATATTATGCAAGTTGGCACAATTTAGCCACTGTGGTCAGCTAGAAAGTGAAACTAAAGTTTTCCGTACCTTAGGTTAAAATTTTTTTTCCGAGTTGACCATGGTGACCGAATTACGCCAATTTGCAAGTGCTGCCAACACAGTTACCTACCAATGCGTGGTACATTGAAATTCGTGGTATGACTCCCACTTGGTCAGCACAACAGAATGATGCTGTAATTTCCATAACTCTTAAACTAAAGTACCAAATTTCATTCCATTTTTCTAACGGCCTTGCCAATTGCCACTGTCTACAAGTTTCCAATTTACACTGGGGTCCTATGAAGCATGGTAAAAAGTTAGCATCACGATGACCTTGAAAATCACTGTCAAGGCCACTACCGATAAACACGGTTAGTGCTCCTCCCTTCACCTACACACCATGCAAAGTTTCATTGGCGTAGCATTAACCATCTATGATTGCAAGGATCTGCCCATCCTGTATACTTATTTTATTCTAGTGAAGCAATGATGCGGGAGGAATAATGCGGCTTTGGTTTGTTTATTTCGGTTTGTGATAGCTGTGTGTGTGTGTGTTCATGCGGGTGTTTGCGGACGGGTTATCGGGGGTGTATGTTCGGGTTGTGATACACGTGTTTCGGTTTATTTCGGAGTCTGCTAGCGCAGCTGGTTCCTTATTTGGAAAAAACACTTCGATGCCAAAAGTATCAACACGGAGGTTTAACACTGCGTGTCCTTTGTTCTGGAAAAGATATCCAACAATAATGTCAAGCACCAACCAAAAGTGATGCAAAGACAGCTGAGATAAAGCTGCTGTCAACTCTCCATTGGTGGATGTGTTGTCGAGCAACATCAAACAACAACGCAAAGCCAGCTAACCCCTACAAAGACGTGGCAGCTCCAAATGCAACCTGTAATCCTATCAGTGCAAACTGACTACAAATCTGTTTACACACAAAATCCCAAGCAGTGGTAGAAGCGCAAGGAAATGCCGCTGCTTCAAATCGATTGGTGTGGTGATGACGACTATTGACAACACCAATACCGCAAAGTCAGCTGAGAAGAAGACGGCTATGCATCCTCCAGAAATAAAGACCCATGGATAAAGGAGGGGGAGTGGCCGAGGTAATAGGCTGTATGGTATTGCTCAGTGGTACAAGTCAGTATAAAAAAAAAATTAGGACATCCATGTTGGACCAAATTTCAGGACAGTTTCAGGACTATGATTTGGATTTTCAAAAAAAAAAACTTAACTTAACTCTAGTCTTGCGTATTACTTAGGCAGGTTATCAAATGAACATTAATGATCCTTTTATAATGCCATATTTATTTAGGCTGTTGTTTTTTTTTTTCTTAGCTGAAGGTTGGTACTCTAGATTGTTTTGCATACTGAGTAATTCCATTTTACTTTTTCCAATTTGCTACGAACATCCCACAGTCTTTCAGTGCCAGTATTAATCATATTTGGGCAACTTTACATAGTTTAAGTTATTTTTTTTAAACGATTCATTCAACTTCGTACAACTTCGGACAGTAGCTGTTCACACATTTTCCGTTCGCATAGTTTGTGCTCTTCAGTTTGTAGGAATGCAATCTTCGAAGTAATATATCTATGTTTCCTTAACTTCGGCATTTCTTCAAGTTCTTGTTCTTGCTTCTTCATTTCACCTTCTTCTAGCATTTTATTTTTATTTTTCTACTCGCTTAGGTTCTTAACAACTTTCAAGTGACTTGCATACAGCACTTCATTCTTAGGTTATTGGAATTTTGGTAGGGCCACTACACAATTTAATCAATTTACACACAATTTTCAAATTTAATCACATCTTTAACCTGCTTTAACACATTGAATGTGTTCTCACCGAGAGAGAGAGAGTTTTTAAATGCAGTTAATTTTAGAATTTCGATAAATTTCAGGACATTATGTGAAAAATAAGGACATTTCAGGGCAAGTTTTAAAAAATCAGGAATTTCAGGACATTATGTGGAAAATAAGGACAAGTTTTCAGGAATTTCAAGACAACTTCTGCCACCGAATGCTGGAATAAATAGACCTGTGAGTGTATGATTTGTCTTCCCTCTCCATTGTCTATGGCTGAGTGAATTTCGGTCGAATGGAGCCCTGGTCACGGTTGTGACCTTAATAACGGGTTCAGTGAGTTATCTTTATATCTTTACTTATTTTTTAGCCAGTGGAGGATGTAGCCATAGCGATTAAGGCGCTATGCAAGTGATCTGGGGGCGAACTGGGTAGCCAGTCCGAATCTGAGTCATGCCACTAGGACGAAACGTAAGTGCATAAAGGTGGCTTACTGAACTACGTTATTTCTAGTGTGCGAGTTTCGCTATTGGTTAATTTCCAATTTTTCCTTAACTGATTGCTGGACACTGAGACGTAAATTATACTGGCATCAGCTAGATGAATTTAAAAAAAAATATATTACTTACTTCCATTGTCTACGAACCACCGACTTGAACTACCCATGGGATCTTGTTGTTTGATGACGCCCACAACATCGCCGATACATAAGGCTGCTTCAAAGGGGTCTGCAGGTTGATGAGGCTGTATAGCGCAATACAGGGACGTCGTAGCATAAGAAGACTGAACTTTGTTTCGACTTGCCTCACTTTGCTGAAATACAGATAATCGCAATGTCATTTGCAAACCTAAACGTCAAACATAATTTCTGGCAGCACACGCCAAACAATGAACAAAATGTACTTAAAATCAAAGAATTCAAATATAGAGATGCAAAATGAAATAAATTACCTGGCATTACCTGGCAATTAAATGACTGAATACCTGGCATAACACTCACCGTTATGTACAAGAAGAGAACCCACTAATGTAAAGTAGGGGCGCCCTTCCACCCAAAGACAACGGAGATCCCCCCCAACCCTCGCCAAGTTTTTTTTCCCCCAAAATCTCCCTCCTCCCTCCCACTTCGGAAAGTTTGTATTTCATAGCACCATTATTTGGGCCCACACTAATCATGGTATGAAATACACAACTCTTTCGAAAGTTGGAGGGGGTTTTGAAAAAAAAACAATGAACGGATATGAAAATGTGACAGACCATACCGTTGAGCAGCATGCAATTATGATTATATTTATTTAATGTGTCATGTCTGAATTTTATTTCAATGTTCAAAATTTATTTTCAAACTGTAACCCAAAATCTATATATATATAATTACACAAGATCCGCAACGCAGCCATCTGCAGCGCAGCAGCACGCAGACATACGATGCCATCTCCGCCATCTACCGACGAAACGGCAAATTATAAGAGTAGCAGCCAAGGCCCGTTGAGATAGTAGCTGCGCCCGGGGCGCAACGGCCAGCAGCGCGAACATACGATGCCACCTACCGACCGAACGGCAAATTAAATGGGGGGGAGCGAGATGACGCGGAATGAGCGAGCGAAGCGAGCGATTCCGCTAGTAACTCTTAAATTTCAGTTAGAATTTGGAATTTAAAAATTATCCAAGGTCAACTAGGATCTTTCGTTTTATGAAGATAGTGGTAATGTCAGCTTCTCGTCTAGCTTGCCTATTGGCAGGGGAATGGCTTCTCCCTCACTCCCAAAGTGGCAAAGAGAATGTGTTCTCCACAAATTCTCTCTCCCCCCCCCCCCTCCGATTGCACCCTCACTCGCAAAGGCTACTATATTAAGGCTACTCCATTAGCGGTAGGATCTCGGTCTTCGTTTCCAAGGTCGTGGGTTCAATACCCCGTTCAGGCAGTCTGACATTTTAAGTCCAAAGGGCAAC
>JAHWFP010215460.1:10893-42050 GCA_023313725.1 Lithobius niger
CAAGGTCCCAGCTCTCTCGTTACACCAAAATGCTGCGCTCGGCTCTCCTAATCATGATTCAGTAACACTTAAGCGAGTGCGGGCCGTCGAAGTAGCCATTTCAGGCTGCGTGCATTATGTGTCGCACTTTGTCATCTTTTAATACGGGCGCGCCAAAGGAAATGTGCCATTTATCCTACTCGGAACATGCCACAACTACAAGGCTATTACAGGGCACTTTGCACGCCACTGTATTGGCCCCAAACCATGGCAACAAAGGTGGGGGGGCTATAGTTTGAACACAAGAATGCTTGTGACTGCGTTATTTAAATTGACTCAAGTTTAGCTCTAAAGTTCAGTTTAGTGTTCCAGCATTTTCACAAAATCAACAAGGATGGCAGTTTTTTTTTTTAAATTATGAAAAGACTGCATCATAAACTATTATTGTGCACGGCGTATCTTGAGTCCTGGAGGAAGCGGCTTTAATCGACGGCCGCCATTGTTTTTGTAATCATTTTGGATATCAACAAGGCACTCTGCTACCATAAACGTACAATCGATTATCTGTGTTCGTTCTGCAGCGAACTGAAGATAGGCCGCGCGCACTTTGAAATGTTTCCTCATGAGTTTTTTTTTTCTTAACTCGTCATGTTATGATTAAAAAAATTGCAGTTAAAAAGGTTTAAGGTCAACATTCTTAAATTAGTCACGTCAACTTTTTGCATCGTCAGCAGAAATAACTTCAGCAACACGGAAAATTGCAGAACTTGTCGAGAGACAAGACCAAGGTGAAATCACAATGGGACAAGACGAGCAAGACGTTGGGAAGTTAAGAGATGTCATGTTGTCGTCTTTGTCTGAAAACAAACACTGCAAGCTTCTTATTTTTGTTAATGCATTTAGGATTGATTGATATTTTTTAATCTGACCCCCGGAAAAGAGAAAATAAAAACAGTAGGGATAGACATATATTAAAATCGGTATCGGTATTTACAGATATTATCGATATTTTTCATACATCGGTATCGGATCTGTATCGGTGTTTATTTACAGATATTTTGCCGATACGACCATCTTCCGTGCGCACTTGCTATTCTGCCTAGCTTGAGAGAAACCTTTCCTGTATAGCACCGCTCGCATCGCATGACATCATCTGGACAGCGTCTCGGTGAATTTAAGGCATGCGTGCGTACTGTCGGCTTTTTTCAATTAGGCCTTTCTGCAGTGTGAACTGGGTTTTTTTTATGGTCAGAGGTACGAATGAGTTTGACTTTTTTACCTGTTGACTTTGAAAAAAAATAGTTATCGGTGTATCGGAATCTGTATCTGTATCGGATCGGAGTGAGGGGAAAATGTTGGTATCAGATCGGATCGGTATTTTTCTGTATCGGTCGAATCCCAAAAAGGACTATAAAGTACAATACCTGGATCACCAACTATTCGTTTTGTGATTCAAATTATTTTTTTAGAATTATAATGGAAACTAACAAACTGTTACTTCACCATTCTTAAGAACATGGCAGTGGTCGGCATAATTCCACTGGGACATAGTTGAATCAATTACCTATAAATTATAATTCGAAAACAGACTCACATTTGCGTTCGGCGTCCCCAGTGAAATAAAGTGAAGCGAAGCGTGTTCGATCTACCTATGAATGCAGATTCATTTTAACTCGGATAAGTAGCCACTTCAATTCGGACAATTATGTCCACCCCGTTCGGAGCTCTTTTCGCATATATGCGGATTGAAGATTCGCTCCAAATGGGGTATAAGGTGTATACAGATGCTCACCAATCACCCTTATGTTGCCGTGGAAGTTGCTAAGCAGTTTTATGTTAAATACCATCTGATACGTACGTTTATTACTTCTCGTCCAGGGACTTATTTCCTTTTTTTAAGCTTATAGTGGGAACACTGCGTCACGTCAATTGCCATCACCATCAGTCAGTGGCTCTAACCCCCAAACAGCCTTTTACAGTCGATGAGTATAAATAAATACGGATGCCAACCCATTTACGTTGCCTGTTGGACTTATATGTCAAACTGCCTGAGCGGGGAATCGAACCCACGACCATTGAAACCAAAGGCCGAGGTCCTACCTCTGAGCCATACTGGCTGATACTGACGTGGCCGTGTCAGTATGGCTCAGCGGTAATACCTCCACCTTTGGTTTCAAAGGTCGTAGGTTGATTCCCCGCTCAGTCAGTCTGACACATACGTCCAAAAGGCAACGTAAATAGGTTGGCATCCGTATTTATTTAACTCTTGTTGAGGCTTTGGCTTTTTCGTCCATAGACGATGAGTATGATGCTTCATCAGTGACATTCAGTTGAGTTAATGGAAAACTCACAGAGCTTTGTTAAATAACTGCTTTGGAAAGGTAGGGCTTCAGTGGTGAATTACTCGGTGAGATTTTCCAAGTCCCCAATGTCAGCCAGGCGAAATTTGATTAATTGCTTAGACCCAAAGCGAAACCATCCAGTTTCCACCTAAATCTTATAGTTTAAAACAAAATGATGCTAAGTTTTGAATGTAGAGGCACTAGGTCTCAAAATTGGGCGTTCTATGTGATTAAATGACTTATTTATTGCTTAAAGTGGCAATCTCATCGATTGAAAAACGAACGAAAATATCATGGCGCCATCCAGCGGCAGCGATAATGCTAACCTTTACAGCTCGCTCTCAGGTGCACGAGGACGTATCAAATTTTTACTCAATGATTAGGGAGGCTCGTGGCTTGTTTGTTTCGTTAAAAGAAATGCCGTTGTGCATTTCTTTGCTTGAGACGCAGCAAGCAAGCAGAGCCGACAGGAAGGTTAAAAGTTGGAGGGGTGGGGTGAGGGTAAACCAGATATTTACCGACATAATTTTCAGTCTAGCAAAAAATGATTTTTCCGAGTGGTTTGCTGACTGACCAAAAATTACGTAATTTTGCCGACTGATTTGCCAACTGCCCAAACATTGGAGGGGGATACCCCCCCCCCCCCCCCCAATAAAATTGTTGCTGCAAGCAAAGTAGTAGATCTTGCCAGGTTCTACAGACTTTCAATCGGCGATAGTGCCACTGTAAATATTAACTTCGTGATCCGCAATTAAATTGTTTCAAAATAAAAGCCACAAAATCACCTTGTTGCCTCAACTACTTCCTGCAACAACGTTGAGAAACAATTTACGCAGAATCAAGCAAATAACTGTTTCCGAGTAAACAACCCACTATTTACTAAAAGCTGCTTTTTTACTAATCAATCATAGCAGCCCAAAAAGAAACGGGTATGAATGAATCTTGCATTCAGATGGTTTTTTTTAAACCAAACTATAATTCTCAGTTTACTCGTAATAGTAAAGCTTAAATGGAAAAATAAGCAAAACGTTTGTCGGAAAATTACAAATAAAATTAACATAATATTCTTTGTCAGATTCAGAAGTAGACCCTATTAATTTTGTTTATTGAATGAGCAGCGAACTTGTAGCGTGGGGAAAATAGCACAAATTTGGTCGTGGTGACACGAATCAGAGGATACGCTGATTGAGCGAGCGCAGTGAACGAAATTCAGCGTTCGTTTAGCCTAAAGTAAGACTTGACGTCCTTTGATCACTAAGCAGAGCCCGAGTACACAAGGCCTACTGAATTAACTTTTTTAAATTTCTGAAATGTGCGGCCTTCATGAGCGCAGTTGAAATATTTGAAACATAAATTAACAACGTTACAACACACCCTCTGTCACTTTGATAACGCAAACGTGTTAACATATTACACACCGCCTTTTTGGACGACGTGATAAACCGACCGGGCAACACGAAGCGAAACATGCTTTCCGCGCCCGGGTTACGGGATTCCTATGCGGCCCAGATACATATCATCGAGCCTGCATGAAGTGTTCCCAAAAACTGTGAATGAAGAAATATAATTTGTCGGAGCACGGACAAACACATTAGATACCAAATCATACAAATGTTGTCACCAGTGCAGCCAACAACACCCGTGCTTCGGCTAGTAAACAACAAAATGCAATCTGAAAAGAAGGATTTGAAATAGTACTTAGAAACAGGAAACTAAAATTAGTGTGCAATACAAAAGGAAATCAAAATGCATCATGAACAACCCCGTGCCAATTACCAACTTCCTCTATAGGCTAAAAATTGTTTTAATTTTAGTAGAAATACGCAAGGGTAGAGGTACGACTGGTTCGATGGAGGCGGGGGGCGTATATCTCTGGGAAAGAATGGAGAATGGGGAGGAAATATATCTGGGGAAGATTTGGAAGCAAATATCTGGAGAAGGGGAAGGGCAACTCCCTCCCGCCCAAGGCCCCCCTACCCGAGAATTTTGAAGAATCGGTATGAAAATGAAAAAAATAAGGAGGAACAACCGGAAGTGAATGAGTGGGAATCGTAAATCTGGGAAGGGGAGAGCAGGGCAACCCCCCCCCCCCCCCCCCAATTCTCCGGGAGAAAAACTGTCAAAAATATTGTTAAAATATGCAAAACGTAGAGCAGATAATGTGTTGGAGGGGCACACAACGAGGGAGGGGGTGGAGCAACTGACCCACGTTCCCATCACTGCCCTGCCCCTACTTAGTCATATGCCCCCTCCCCCGTGCCCCCCACACATCCCGCTCTCTTTATTTTTATCCAGAAACTTTGACAATCTCCCCACCGCCCCCAACTCACCCTTCCCCCAGAAAACGGCTTCCCCATATCGACTTCCTACAAGTTAAACTCAACGGATCATAAGGATTGAATACAGTACTTACGCACCAGCGAAATAAAAAAATAAATAAAACTATCTCTTAGTTTGTTGCGAATTTTCGGTAGTCATTGAAGAAAAAACTTGCGAAAACTACACTGTTCCATCCTGCTTCTTCAGACGGTGTGATATACCAAGAACAGCAAGCAACAGGTCAGTTACAAACAAAACAACTAACAACCTTATTGTTTTGTTTGCAATTGCATTTGTGATTTTAATTGCGACTGTGTCTGTGAGGCAGGGGGGTATTTTTTTTCTGGTTCACCCACGTTTCGCCGACTCCCGTTTCGCCGACTCCCGGTTCACCGAAACCGTTCTGCCGACTCCCGTTTCACTGAATTTCAGTAAAGATATACTTCCGTTTCGCCGACTGCAAGAAATAAAAACATAGCCTTACTTGACCACTTTAAGAAGTAATTATTTGCTACAATTTGTAGCTTAGTTACTTTTATGTGAAGTAACAATTTAAGATGAACCTTATTTTGACAAGAAGCTAGCAATGAAAGAAAAAACGTATTTCCATATTGCACGATGCGCTACGATTTTAACATGCCCCGTTTCTTCTTTTTTTTCTTCCTGTGAAAAATGTAGCTTATTGTCGTATACGTAGATTAGTATTTGATGTGTGGGTGGCTAATGTCATTCTCCCTAAAAATAAATGCTCCGGGATGAGAAGGGTCCTGTAGTGTCTCGTGCTCGTGTCGACAAGCAGCCCCCCCCCCCCCCCCACAACGGTGGGGTCAGGTGGACCAGCTGTACCCAGGCCCGGTCACTCAATGAGCCCGCACGGCCTAAAAAAAATTTTCCTCAATTGTGGGTTTTGATGACTACGAGTAATTTATTCGATTTGTGAATATTGTGGATTTTTTTTATGCTCCCAACAAACAATAAAGGCAACGAGCGTGGAGTAGGAGCACTGTAGTGCGAACACATAAGCAGCCCAGATTAATGATTAAACCAACTCTAAGCACAATTGTAGCCAATGAATATTATAACACAGTGTAAACTTTTTACGATTTCAGTCGGGGGAGGAGGGGCCCTCTATAGTAGTTTGTCCCAGGCCCATAACTTTGATGTGGGGGCCCTGTCGACAAGTAGTACCGCCAGCCAACCCCTGATCCCAGCGGAGGGGTGGGGTGGGGGGGGGGGAGGGAGCCTGTCAGAGAGGCAAAGAACATTTCTGGCAGTTCGCAGTATTAAACTTCGTTGTATCATTCATTGACTTCTATTACTTATTGCAAACTTCATCTATTTAACAAACAAATAACAAACATCTATTTAACCATGAAACGTTGTATTAATAAATTAGCGAATATTGTCCTTTTTAAACAAATGATTGGCGCATGTTGCGTACCTAAATTAAGCACCATTTCAAGTTTTCAAATCGAAATGTCTTGCTCCTTTTTGAAGAATTGTTTATGCGTTGACGTCACTAAAATAACTCCAGAGTCGGCGAAACGGGATCACATTGTTTCGCAAATTCGGCCAACCGGGAGTGAGTCGGCGAAACGGGAGTGAATCGGCGAAACGAGAGTGTACCTTTTTGTAACTGTTGGAATGGGATTTTTGGTTGGGGCCGGGCGGCTTATTTTAATTCTGATGCGAGGTATAGAAAAAAACCTGGCTACCGCCCAGGTGTGTATCAATACACAAGTACTGCGTGACGGTGAAATATTGTTTATGTGGTATGAAAGCTTAATTAAAGTTACACTACAATTTTTGATGTTTCATACTGGGTTTCACATCCCTAGAAATATCAGCATGCCTATTTACGCTGCTGCTGCTGCGAAAAAGTTAGAATTATTTATCTAGTTGGATCTTAGTAAATGTGGTGAATGAGATAAACAAAGAAATGAAAGAGCAAACCAACCTTACAAAAAACGCATACTACACTGATCATTTGCTTGATCATTTGACTGATCGTATTTGGTGTGGAATCGTCTGTCAGCGGCACAGAGTTGCAAAGAAATGTCCTTAACCGAAGCGAGACGACGCTGAATGAACGAGCATTGGCGAGCGATTCGGCTAGTTACAGGGCTAAATTGTTGTGCTGATTTTAAGAAGCAGTTTGTGTTTGTTTGAAAACAGTGTTATTTAATAAAAGTAAGATAACAGAACTGCTTAATTTCAGTAAATCTGGAATTTTACTAAACGAACATCTCCGTAGGGAAGTGCGGAACCATCGGCGCAGCCGTTCTTCTGAGGCAAAAGGGTTGTTTGAAAATGTAAAATAAATAAAAACAAAAGGTTTCCTTTCACACTGTAAGTCAATGTAAACGTCATACGTAAAAATGAATAGTTATCGGAATTTTTTTTTTAACTTTCACCTGTAACTGGAAATACTTAAAATAAACTGTTTCAAAGGTTAACCGAAACTACTTGTTGTGAACGAGTTGAAGTCAGGTACGTACGTCATTGTATCTTTAATATTTTGTGGGCAATGGGAATTATGTTAGCAGAAGCCCTATAACTCAAGTCAGTAACACCAAGGTTATCAACTCTCGTAAAATTAAACAAAATGAAGTTCACACTAAAATTTTTAATTTCATTGAAAACTCAAAAATAATAGTACCAATCATTCAGATAGACTGCATAGAAAAATGTAAAATATTAATTCCTCCGACGTTTAATAAGACTACTAATCAGGCCTACCTGCAGATTAAAACAACTCAAATATAAGTTTTTAACTCGTTTGTTAATGTCAATTATAAAACAGCTGATACGAAGGTTTAGCTTGCACGTGTCATCACCACAAAAGACAAATCACAATTTGGAGATAAAACGAAAATAAAAACCAATAACTGATTAACTCGACGACAGTAACCAAAAGAAACCCATGAATCCACAAATTCAAAAAAATAGAAAGAAATATTCACACAATGGAGAAATGAACCAACCCTTCACGTAATTTTCACCTTCACACTGAACACAGCCTGCTCTATTTTCAGAAAGACACTACTACTAATTTTCGACAAACCACAGTAGTTTCTAAAGTCACTATACATCTTGTCTTCTTCAGACAATATTGGTAACCTTTCTGCTTCCTACATCACGATCGTTTTTCGCTGAGGTAAATTCAAATTTGCCGCTCGTCGCCTCCTGTAGTTGTGGGGGAGTCTTCCACAACTGAGCAAGTTGTCTCGTGGTGAGATCCGGTTGTACTAAGTGCTGGATCCATGGGTATGAGAAAGGGCTGCAGTTCACGAAGGGTGTGCAGCTTTCTTCAAAGGGTTGAATTGAAAGGGAATCCAGGTCCGTCAAGTGCTAGTCCCTCCCAAGATGGCCCTAGAGTCCCTAGCAATTCATGCTTTCCAAAATATTAAAATATTTTCAAAATGTTAAAACTGCACCCCGCTTTTTAATTAATAGGCCTACTATTCCGTAGGCACGTTGATAAAATCATCCCACGTTTCATAAAACACTCAATAAATTGGCCCTTTAAATTCCTGTTTGAGGCCCATCAAAGACATAAATCATCAAAAACTTGAAAAGCACAAATTGGAACATTTTGGAATGTAGCCGGCCCATCGGTTTACTGACTTTCGTGCTAAGTAAAGAAAGCTAACGAGTCCACAAAATTCGAGGCTCGGGTTTATATAGGAATCGCGAGGCCATGCACAATTTTATAAAAACCTCTGGTCAACTACTGCAATATTTAACAATTATTGTAGACTTACTTCATACGAGTCATTGTGCTCATCAGTCAGGTTACACCAAAATGTAGAAAGCCCTAAATCACGTTTTCCTTCAGCGCTGCCTTCATTACTATTCACTCCATTTAGCACTAATTCCATGTTCAACTTAGTTATATCTACTATAACGGAGCTGATAAGGCTGAAGCCAAGATTGTAGCTTGATCATCTTAACATTGGCTTTGGGAGCTGCCAGTGACACGGCCACTTGCTGTTAATATCAACAAACTCATAAGTGAGTTGGTGATTACAGATCTGGAAAGTAACTTTGATCCTGTCGACAACTTCATTCGTCATACCTCAAATCGAACTATTGGTTGGACACCCATGATATGCATGAAGAGCCGCTGATAACATATCTTGACAAGAGAATTTAAATACGTAATAACCTCAACAACACAAAAATTAGTTGGGTTCTCACAACTTTCAATTTTTCCACACACAAACACAACCACGTCTTAAAACAGTCTCGGTCCTGGGTCAGGTTTAGATGACTGTTAAAGTTATTTCTGGAATTAAAGTTCTGGAGCTATGCCAATTGGTTAAAAGCGGACACTTGTGTCATTCCGCTTTGTTAAATGCACATCTTAAGTGACAATAACTGTCTCACTACAAACTTCTCAAACAATTTACATAGCAAAGCAATTTTGACAATTTCCATTTGTTTATCTAAGTTCTTGCACTGCATGTAAACATTTAATTTCGTGAAATTAGCCAGCTAGCTAGTCACTACCAGTAATTGGGCAAATATCGACGTTATTTATACCCTTTTTTCAACAAGAAAATCAAGCTAAAACAACAACTTATTATGTTGCCAAGTGACCAAAGTCTTCCGATCAAAGTTTCGGCCTTTTCAGTGGTATAGTAATTTTTCCTTAAGAGGCCTGAAAACAAACAAATTGCCAAAACTATAAAAGACAAGCGTCTAGTGGTCGCCAAGCTCCTATACTTTAACTGGATACGACAGACGTCAATGTTGTCGTTGAATCTTGGCGGGCGACACACTTTAAGCTAGAGCATTTGACCAGCTAACTAGCTAATTTTACGAAAATAAACTCTTTCTTAAAGATAGCCACAGTTTAACGGTGGGATGTACGTTTTGCTGGTTTGGGGAGTAGGGCAAGCGTAAATTCAAAGTTACAAATCAACCTCAATACTATTTTAAGGGAAGAATTACAGCATTTTCCTTTTTTGTTGCATGTTTTTGCTTGTTGCTTGTTGTTTTGAGCTGACCCCAACCGGATTTTTCTGCTCAACTGTAGACGGCGAGTGGAAAAACACAGGAACCGTATTTTGCTTCAATAACAACGATTAACAACTTTACAACAATGAACACTAACACACGAGTAGAAGCATAAATAAAGAATTATTGCTTTTCCAACTGCTGAATAACGTAAATGTGGTAGACTTCTCAACGAAGACTAAGACACGTGGAAACCTATTAATAGAAAAGAGCTAAAGTCAAAAAAAAAAAAAAAAAATGTAAAATTGGAGTTAGCTTTTCTTCTCGAAATTGTTAAGAAAAAAAAAACAATGTGGGCCCAAAAGTTGTGATATCTCCCCAAATCAAAAATTTTAGCTTTTCAGGGATTTGAAGTAGTGACATCAAATGCCAAGTTCTTTCTGCCAAGATCCAAATGACTAAGACGTTAAATAACATACTTGAAAATTGTGCAGTAAGCATTTTTCAGATTTTTCATTTAACCTATCACTCAGTGGGATTAACTTGGTTAAAGAGCTTCGCGTTTGATATCACGACTTCGAACGACCAAAAACCTTGGTGGGAATCCTAACAAGTTTAGTTTTGAGGGAGATTTAATTAACTGAAATCAATTATTGCAGGTTGTAACCAGGGATTAAGTTGTCAGTAGCCAAATCGCCAAAATGCTAACAATCTTCTCATTTGGCTAATAATTTTCATATCTAATTAGCCAAATTGCTAAGGATTTTAATTTAATTCTTCACTTTTAGCTTTTTTGGTGGTTACTGACGAGTCTTTAGTCTCATAGACTATGGGCACTACAAATTGCTTCTCACACTCACACTAGACCATTATGTGACTGTATTTCATATGTTCGATTGTTACGTTATTTTAAACCCAACACCACATGCAAAAAACCAGGACAACAAAGTTTTCAACTTGCGTTCTAGAGAGCAAATAGGAATAGAGCACCTTTCTCCTCCTCGCGCTATTGTACAGTTACTTAGGCAAAAGGGGAATTGAAATCTATGTTTAAATGCCAAACTTTTTTTAAGAACAGCTCCTACAGCATTTGAAAACATACAAACCTAATACGCTAAATAATTTGTTGGGTGGCGGTTCGGGAGGGGATGGACCCAAATAGCGCATCTTTAATTCTTAGCGTTAAATTTGTCGCACGGTTTGTTTGGCTCACGAAAGTTGTATTTGGCTACTGAATTTGGCAAGCAGTTAGCCAAATTACTAAAATAAAACAATTGCCAGCTTAAACCCTGCTGTAACATGAATTTACATTATACAAATGTAGTAAAAATTTAATTTAACATTAACCCTTTCCACAGCAGGACGTAAGCATATACAAGAAGTCCTAATAACCACATCCGCCAACGAAAAGGGAGCTTTACAAAGTTTCCCTGGGAAACCCAGTGAAGAGTTATTAGGGGTTTGGTCTACGAGCCACCATGATGCACGATCAAATCAGTTCACCAATCTATGCACACATAGGCAACTTTGAAAAAGGACCCCTGGTCACACGTCTGGAGGTTAAGGGGTTAATGATGAATGTAAAGGTAGGGATGAAGAGGTTCATTTTTTCTGATAATACTCGGAGTTTGTAATTCGGCGTGAAAAGGTTGAGCAATAGCATTATTTTCAAAGCACGCGACACAGGTTACACATGAGCTTGCAGTGAGTATATCCCGCTTGCTATTATGATGGAAGGTAGAGGAGCGGGGTATAATCGACCTAGTGTGGTATAATCACCCGATTATACACCGGTTGTGCGCATGCGCAACTTAACGAGCTAAGCTTAAAACAGACGCCGACTACTAGTTAATGGCTGTGGCTTTTGACTCGCATTATATACCAGCTAGAAAACTCGACATATTCGTTACGATTGTCGTATTTTAACATCACTGTATAATTCTTTAGGCTAGTATCTTATAATTTTACTTCGGCGATCTATTGGCATAAATGATTTTAATTTTTACCGTATAAGTCTTTTAGTTTTTCGATCCCATGGTAATTATTAGCAAACAATTAAAACTTAGTACAGGAACACACACAGTGCCATCTCTCAGCAGATTTCAGCAATGCGTGGTTGATGCGTCGTGTTTAACGGAAGAAAGTTGCCGACAGCAGCATCGCCTATAACTTCTCGTTGGAGACAAATAATTTTATGAACTGAGAGACTGATAAGCAAATAAAACGTAGCATTACATTATAAATATTAATGAACACAAAGAATGTTTAGTCCTTTTGGTATTATTTATTTTGAATTGGGATATACTCCAGTAAAACAGCCCTCTAGCTTTTAGAGTCATAACGAACGATGTTTTCCTCTAGCTTTTGTGGATAATACGGCTAAAAATGTTTTCGCACTCAGCCTGTAACCAGACTAAAACTAACTCATGCTAATAATTTGAAATTATACCCATCGCGCTCAGGGGCGTCGGCACGTGGGGTTATGGAGGGGGGGACCCCCCCTCCAATGTTGGCAAGTTGCACGAAAAGTCGGCAATTTTGAGCCTCGTCGGCAAAAATGTGTTGCTGAAAACCTTTTTTTCCCCAAAAACTACGTTACGGTATAACACGTGCTTGCTTCCAATACAATGTCGCACATGAGGAAAAAGACGGTATATTAAATTTCTTCAGGCAGCATTATCTGTGACATTTAATGGGTTTGTAACCCACCTACGAGGAAATTATTGTACCCACGTCACCTCCCTCCACACCCTCAAACGCATTCGGCACTTCCCCTATACCAACGACTACATCCCAACCAAGGGTCATTCAGTCAGTGTGTTCAGTCAGTGTGTTTAAAATGCAGAGAGAAACGTTTGATGACGATTACCGAAAAATACAGGAAAGGAGACGCAACAGCGGCACCAAAGTAAGGCTGAAGCTTGCTGGAGCACCTGAAAACCCATTTACAGTGGCCAAAGCTAAGAAAAAGAACAAGAAAAATCGGCAGATCTTGTTGAAGGTTTAAGCAGAGGGAGAAAATGAATTAAATTAATAATGTCGGCAATAATTAAATAAATACACAGTAAGTCATCCTTATACCAGGGATCTGGTGATGGACTGGAGTGCCAGTTCGAATCCGAGGCACGTCACTGGAATGAAACGTAAGTGCATAAAGATGGCTTACTGTACTACATTATTCTATGGTATAATTTTCGCTGATGCTTATTTCCAATTGGCCAACAATAACGGCTAGAGTAGTACGTGCAATAATTTTTTTACTCGAATGCAACGTAAATTATTTAATCGGCACAATGACCAAAAATTACCGGTCTTATTGAAATCACAACAACTTCTTTAATATTGTTTTCTTTCCCATAATTAACTTGACTATCATTTATTTGCCTTGTAATCCCGTTTTGCCGAATAATATTTTCTTCCAAAATGACGTGCCTTTCTTATGCTGCCGCACTCGCTGCGGCTAAACATATAACATCAGATACCGCATATAATCCAAAATGCCTCCCAATTAGGAAAATAAATACGGATGCAAACCTATTTACGTTGCCTTTTGGACTTGTATGTCAAACTGCCTCAGCGGGGTACCGCCCTTGGATTTCAAAGGTCCCGGGTTCGATTCCCTGCTGAGGCAGTCTGTCATATAAGTCCAAAAGGCAACGTAAATAGGTTTGCGTCCGTATTTATTAAACCAATCTCGAGCCCATTGGCTTTCCGTCCCGTATTTCCCAATTAGGAATGCATCTTTAACTTCTTCAATACTAAATTTTTAAAGAATTGGTTGATTCTGTGAAACGGGGTTCGGCGAATCGGGAATACACTGTGCACGAAGCTTAACCTTTTTATTTGTTACGAGAAATATAATACAACCAGTTTGTATTCGATTTCTATGTTTAGGTTAGACATCGACTTTTTTTTTGTTGACACAAACAAGTAATTTGTACTTCGTGTCATAAAAATCAAAATAAAAAATAAAACTTGATACAATTTTTAAATCACTCACCAATGTACCTCTGTTTATTTTTAAAGATTGGATCATTTCACTAGCAGTTTCTTTAAGTGGATGAACTAAATTTTGAACTTAAAGGTGCTTGCTTTTATTAAATTACTTCTCTTCAGAACCACGATTTTTTATATTTTTTATTTGGTTTTGGGGTGTTTTAGGTGTTGATTTTATAGTATTCTTGTGAGGTTTAGCTTCGACTGAGTGATCGCGATTGTTGGGACTAGAAGCTTGGCAGCCTTTCTTGTTGGAATGAGAACACTACTCGGCAAAGGAGACACTGTTTGTGCGAACGGTGTGATTCTACCACTTTTCGTTTGAGGTGAAGTAGATCTGTTTCAGCCAGATCTGTCTATAAAAGGCAGCAACCATGAGCTAGGGGCAAAAAAATTCGTATGTTACAGCTTAACCTAACCTAACCCAAACGTCTACGCCATGGTTACAGGACCACCCACATGTCAAAAGCTCACCCTCAGCACGCGGCATTCCACCTTTGGTGCATGCAATCATTTCGTTGCGTTGTTTTTTTATTATTATTATTATTTGTTATATCCGGTTGTTGAAGTGAAACGAAACTGCAGTCCGCACCCTTCGTAGTGTTAAACCATTTATTGATAGCTAATCTTCGCACTCAGAATAAAATTATGTTAGATCACATACACAAGAAAAAAACGCAAGGAATACAAGAAAAAGGAAAGAAAAACAAAATATAAAGTGTAAAAGTTTGTATCATAATAAACGAAGTTTTTTGGCGCGCTTTTTATAAAATACAGATTTTAAAAAACGTAAAAAAAAAGTCTCCCACTCTTGGTTGGTTTCGTTGATAAAATTTTGTAAAATAAGGCAGACTACTTATTTTTTTATTTGCCCCCAAAAAATATCGCGATAGTAAGGAACGTCACCAATAATGTGTGCAAGAGTAGTAGAAATAGATGGGCACTCGTAACCAGGGTTGAATGATATAGGCACACACATGTCTTATGGGTTGCTATGTTTTCTTATGACTGTTTAGTATTAATGGTCGAGCATGTCAGCCACTTAATGAAATGAATTAAACAGTTTACAATTGTGCTGGCAGATTGCATAAAATGACCAAAAATGGCTAATGAAATTACGATAAATCAAAAGCTTCCGGGGCTCTGCCCCGGACCTCACTGGGGGAGCTAACAGTGCTCCCCCAGACCCCCTAGCTTCTAGGGCAAAGTCGGCACATCTGTCTGATTCCCCCCCTCCAATTGTTGGCCTTCGCTACGCCCCTGATCGCGCTACGTGCTCGGGTTATAACTGCAAAATAATTAGCATTCGTTAGTTTTAATGTCAGGTTACAGGCTTCGTGCGAAAACAGTAGCCGTATTGTCCACAAAAGCTCTAGGGCTATTACTACTGATAATAAAACGTGTTTTGTTATAGCACAGAACACACGTACAAAATTCAAGCATTTTGAATGACCTTTTCCCAGTCTAATATAATTTTTCAAATGCTTTTTTTTTTATGACCAATACAATTTTTTCACCTTTATTAACTAGGAAGCAGGCTTTGGGCCTACTGTAGGCGGAGCGAACAGATCTTCATTTCAAACTTATATTTAGTTTAATGACTTTTAGTTTGATGCGTTTCTTCCTGTAGTAGTTAAATACAACGATCAAATGTTGTTATTTCATTGAGTAGCATCGAAAAAGATTATCAGCTACAAATAAGCAACCAAAATTTAATTTGCCCGTGTGTTTTTAAGTTTACTTGACTACCACCAGCATGGTGTATGCTTCGTTGGAATTCCTTAACTATTCACGATTCCAAATTTACAATGGTGAGTGTTAGAAATAAATTAGAAAATTTGTAATTTCTCCCGTAATAACTGTTCAATTTATGGCAAATTTTGGCTCAGTTGGGGTATCAAGGGTTGTACTGAATTACATTCCAATCCAATCTTTCGTTTGGGCTCCACCCAGACTAAAAATGTGCAACCAACCAACCAACCAACCAACCAACATTTTGCAATTTGGTGTCCGTTACAGGCTACGCTTCGCTTCGCTCGCTCCGCCAATCAACATTCTTACTCAAAAAAGGCTACTCGACCTTAAAAATGGCCAGTTTTATTGGGGAAGAGCTAACAACATTTCTCCAAATACTAAAATGTTCAGCTTTTAATTATGCGAGGTAATAATACTGCCCGGGGGCCGGGGGGGGGAAACTTAACATTGTAACATTTTCCCGCAGATTATTGTAAAAGTGGTCTAGAAAGTAACCATACAAAAACAAAACTATGTCTGTAGTGCTGTTACACTTGTCATCTTGATTTTTATTTATTTTTTGGAACAAAAAATTACAGTATTTTCCGATTTGTAATATAGTATAGCGCAGTTTCTTAGAATCTCATGCCACTTTAACAGTACATTCCTCCCGGTTGGCTTTCCTGTATAGCTCAGTTTTGCAACATTATTTCAGACACGTGGCAATGTTGCAAAGGCATTCATTTTATCCTCATGAGAAAACGGTTTTGCTACATTCACTCTAACCTATGTAAATGTTGCAAAAGATATTTCACTCAGGATGCTCGAATATAGTGAGAAGGAATGTCCTTTAAGTACTAAGCCATAAATCGACTATGGAATGACACGACACCACACGTACTAATGTGGTGATCGCTCACGGCATAAAAATATTTCCACATGTTTCTGCAGTAAGCAGTTCCCTCACCATTAAGCACACATTAGATTGAAAATTGAAATATGCGCTACTTACATCGCTGACATTTTTAATATATGTGTAAAGTTTCAAATCTATGTCAGATATTGAATACACGAAATACGGTACAAGGAATTTCAGCGATAGTGACATTCCAGACCCAAGATTCTTTGTCAGCCTTACTCGTTATTTGCTGTAAATTGCGTGCTTCTGTAACCGATGATTATTTTGAGTCTATTTTCACACGTTTATATATATACCCGAAAGTTTTCATGGATCGAACTATACATGCAGTGTTCATAACTCCTGTCTGCGTGAAAATTTATGCATAACACTACCTTTTACACATTGTTTTGCCATTGTGTGTTTCTGATTAGTGAAGATGAATACAAGAGCAAACGACAGTGCTAAAATTCGCAACTGCATTGACATACCTGAGACGTATATTAACCGGTTGGTTCAAAAGCAGTGTTTCTTTTCAGAGCTAACCCAAATATACCAATTTATATTTTAGCTTTTAGTACAGAAAAAACAGACAGAAAAAAATTTGGAGCTTTTAATCCATGGCAAATCACAACTGTAAGTGGGTGTATTGTCTGACAACAATTTTTCTAGTCGATTTTCTTCTAATAATCTATCTGTATATAAAATTTTCCCGAAAATTAAGCCTTGTTCAGTTTGCGAAAACATTGTTTGACCAAACATTTTTTACTGCAATAATAGAAGAAGAAGAAAATCAACGTTTCCAGTTAAGCACTTAATGCTAAAACTTTATCGTAATTTAATTAAAACAATTCAAGTGTAGTGTCACATACTGGAAATGGTGGCAGCGCAAATCACACTTTGGTTTTATTTAAAGTGTCTACACTCTCTCATCTGTCTAAACGGAAAATTTCATCCGGTATTAGACATAAAGCAGAAAATGTGAAGAACTTAAAATTTTTCTTTTTTTTTTTTGGCAAGTTATGTAAATGTTTTGTTCTGTAAATAACACAAGCACATTTACAAATAACACTATGTTGCCACATGGGCCGAATCTCTAAACATAAGTCCAAAACCAGCATATTTTATGCCATAACTGCATCACCCTCTTTTTCAGTAAGAAAGAAAGTTAAAGCAAACATGTGGCGTTTTGAAATGTTATTAATAAAAAAATAAATAAAAAATAATTATCAAGCAGCTAGATAAAACTAGGGATCGGCCAATATGACTTTTTACCGATACGATCCAATACCGATGACGGGTAAACCAAACCAATCTGATCCAATCTTATCCGATACCGATAATAAAAAAAAAATAAATAAATACACCACTAAAAATTGTATTTCCATACAAATGCCACTTCAGTTTCTGGTTCTGCATGGGTTCCAGTTTGCTAAGATTATCCAAAACGTTCCGTGCGGCAATAACAATATTTTTTCTCTTATTCCTACTTATGGCTTCAGTACATTCATCTTCTCAGTCAGATTTTAAGTAGGTCGTTGTAAAACTTAAGAGCGTCAGAACTATTCAGTGGTACATTTTCATTACAATTGAGCAAATAGCTTTGCTTTTCTCACTTGGTTGTTGCTTTTGCCGCGCTAGCTGTCGAGTTCTGCAGGGAAGACAGTTTTGTTTATTGGCATACCGAATATCTGTATCGGTAGCCTTACAGAGGTCCGATACCGATATGGCAAAAAAGCCGATAAATACAGGTTACAACTACAACTTTGCTCCTTCCGCAGTATCGATTCATTTTCGTTCAATTCTTCCAATTTCCATTACAGAACTGTGTACAAGTACAAGTTGTAGTGGTGCAATGCAATTACAAAACAATACAAACATGCAGGGCACCTACCCCATCCCCCAACACACAAGTCAATTTTTTTAATGGTTGTTTAAAAATATCTCGGCTCTGCAGAAAGCGCGTTTTCCAGTATCACAGAACTAAACGAAAATGCAGGGTGCCGTTGGCCCTGGACGAACTACGAGCTCAATGAAAATGCCTCAATGATGAGCACGTGTTTATTGGCGCTGATTAGGCTTGGAGACACCAATAAACAACCATGACTCATGGCGTTCCCTTGGTACACGCTGTTCTGCATGCAGCCATAATTACTGCCCAATATTAGAGGCAGGGGGATTAAGGAACTGGTTTAATGACACCATTATTGATATCAGCCGGCAATGCAGCTCCAAAATTCCGCCACAACATGTGCCCACTGCTTTCATCTTATCAGGCGCATTAGGCATGTTTTCTTCCCGGAACAACGTGAACAACGAATGCTTTGCCGAAACTACATCTGAATTATCTGAAAACGAATGGAAAGGTCCATTTTCAACGTGGATGTGATGCGCTCTTGAAGTACACATAGGATGATAGGAGAGAATGTTGGATGAAGTTGAGCAGCAATAATATTGACTCTTAGATCAAACTTACGTGTATCTATGTATTTTGTATTAACGCCAGGGTTGGCTAACATTTTCAATGATTATAATTACGACTATAATCACTGATTATAATCCCTAGATTATAATCGTAACAACCCTGTTTAACGCAGTGGGCCTTCCTAACACAAGCTTGTTTGAATGTAATTCCTTCTGAGAGAAAAAAAAATCAAAGGTGTTTACCAAGAACGTCTTCATAATTTAACAAATCTGCCACTGAAAACTCTATTGACAAAATTACCACGTATATGATAATTGCTCTTAGCCAATTGCAGATCTCAGGTAAATGCAGATCTCAGGTAATCACTGAGTTTCAGTTTACTAAATGAACATTCACACGATGCAACACTGAGACAGGAAGCGTTAAGAATATGCGCAAGGCGACTTTTAAATTAAGATAGGCCTCATAACGTCTAATTTCATGAATTGCCTGAATGCTATTCGTTAAAAAATGTATTTGTGCTTTACCACCCAGTTCCGTGGTTACACCGTTGGCAGCAAAATAACGGTGTCCTAGGTGAGGGGCTTCCTTGCCTTAGCCTTCCTATGGCCCTGCTTCTCTCCATTTTGTAAAATTCTCTCTGTTTCGTAAATTCATCTAAGACCATGGCATAATGTGGTCGTTATGTAAGCTAAAGTACTTGTTTCTTGCCAAAGAAATTTATTGCTGTGTTATTACACGAAAGACACTATCAGTACGAACAGTTGCAGTGCGTATGCAGCATCATTTAGAATTCAAAATGTCCACGTGCCTTAAACAAGTTTCTCTCGTCCTCTTGTTCTTGAGCACAATACAATAAATTCAAAGGTATGTCGCTCACTTGCAATATTTGTGGAGAACCCTCACAAGAACTGTAGTGTGCCAATGGTATTACTGTTTTGCAGTTCATAAGCTCTGACTTCTCCCTATTTCATAAATTATCACAAAGACTGGGCTTTTAAGTCTCTTAACGTTAACATTAACCAAGGTATTTTTTCCTCAAAGACATTGATTTCTGCAAATTACTGTACTACAAACACTGTCGGTAACGATGGCAAGAGAGCATGTGCCTTTTTTCATGCAGTCGTACAATTAATTTCCATCAGGGATGAAGAGCAGGTGGCGCCGCACAGGACCAAGACCTTCTTCCATTTTGGGGTCTGCATTTTATCTTCTTGCATTTAAAATTAAAGTTATGGCATTCATAATCGTAAAAACATCACAAAATTGCAGAAGGCTAGGGAGGAAAGCACGCAGCTGTTCACTTTCTCAGCCAAGTCCACTTAGCGGGCCTTTCCAAAGAGCGCTCTAGCTCTTAATGGCTACTGGAACCAAAATTTTAAATGAGACCCACCCGAAAAACACACGGCAGATGTTGTATCCTTTTTAAAAAGTACACAGTCTTGAACATGTCCAACTAATCACAAGTACGTACGATACCAAACAGTACGTAAGTATTCTTTTAAAATACTAAAATAAAGAGTTCATCTATTTGTAAAATCCAGGGTTCGCCAGACTTGCAAGAGTATAGAAACCTGCCAAGTTACTAATTTTAACATATAATTTTATGATGACTGATTATTTTCTGATTTACAAAACGTCTTATTGTGAGCATTCACCGAGCACTTTTGCTCAATGGATTGCTCACGTCACTACCGCAAATTTAAGAAAAAAGGCCTAATTTCGTGCAAATATCTACATCATTAAATAAATATGATACACGTATGCGTCTGTTTGTATGTCTACTCTACCGGAAATAAGGCCCCTACGAAAGAGTTCGATCCAACATTTACTGGTCAACGAAACTTGGTGCTTTAGGGAACTTGTATATATCACGTAGTGTGATAGTATTTAAGTCCATAGTTCCATTGTGTAGAAACCTGGTACCCCCCCCCCCAAAAAAAACCACCTAAATCGACGACTTATTTTGTGACATACTTCATAACCAGCAACATGACGTACAGATCAAAAAAATTGTTCGTTTAAACTTGCTAGATGCAGTTTTGAAAGGTTGTCCAACACTCACGTTTCTGAGCAGAGTGAGCGACTTTCACATATAGTAAATCTTTCCTATGTAATCCTTTCCTATCTTTGCTTTTTACTGCTTATGAACTACAGACATTCTAAGGCAGGGCTGCCCAGAGGTCTGATGGGGCCTACGGTTTCTTACCGTTTGTTGGCCTCCCATGCACCCTCCTCTGGGCAATCTAAGTACCTCTTTTTCCCCCATTGCTTTTTGTGGCTTAATCCGTGTCTGCATTTATGTCCTTCAGGGGACCCCTCTTAAACTAGGGCCTGTGTACAATTAACACCATTTTTGCAGAGCTGGTGGGGTGGGCCCCCCTGAAGCTCGGGCCTAGGGACAGAAGCCACATTTGCTTGTCGCCCTTGTTCTAAGGAATGTAAAGAATGGTACGTCTTAAACAATACGAAGCAAGGATCGACACCAATAGAGTGAGCAAAGTGAACCTAATTACATACACTGCCATTTAACAGAGTGTAGTCTCTCGCCAGTGGGGAAAACTAATCCAGATATTGGTCCTAACATCCAATGTTAAAGGCACTTTAACTTGCTGAAACGAGGACAACACAATAGTGGCTATAAATACACAAAACTTCATACCTATGGAAGAGTGGAAAAGGAAGAGTGTCCTTAAGATAATTCTGAACCAGCAACCGTTACCAGCAACCGTTAATTCTAAACCAGAGACCATTACCACTTGTGGTCAACTAATGTTAAAAGTTACACTTTGTAGGTTTTTTACTTAATAAAATATGATTGACAAACATCACTCTTGTGCTGCGATTAGTCCACGGACATGTCCATTCACAAGCAGTAGCGTTTAAACTATCTTGAGGCGACGAAGGAGTTGTGGTCAAGCAAAATTTCAATTGCGGTTAATATGCAATGGTACATTTGCAATGATTCCCCCCCCCCCCCCCAAATATAAATATTAAAATTGTGATTGGATTCAAATTTTTGCATGACAAAGCAGTCTGTGAGCAAATACTATTGTCAAACAAAAAAAAATCATTTCTTTGTTTAAACTATGTACTTGTATAGGTCCTTCTGTTGTGGTCATTGCAATTTATAAGTGTAAACTGTTGAATTGACCTTAAAAAATATTAGAAGTCAAAAAACATAATTAATTCGAAAGTGAGATTTTTTTTTAAATATGGTATGAATAAAAATTTCCCTGACACGACAATATCCAATGTATGTCAATATTTAAGATATTTTCACGTAGGTTTTCAAAATTTGGTTCCAGTTTTTTATTATTTTTTATTATTTTAGCTGAAGTGTTCTAAACATGAAAAATGGCATTTGCTTATTATATCAACTAAAGCGTAAAGAAACTGAAAATAAAAATTATAATTTTCGAACATTTCCACTACACTAGGGGTGGACGGATTGGGGTGCACGTGTGACCAGCAAAATTATCATGATGCAAAAAAAAAATAAATAAAAAATAGAAAAGCAAATTTCGGCAGGAAACTACGAGGAAGGAAAAGGAGACTATCGAAAATATCAGAAAATTCATACGTATCGAATGTACGGGTTGGTTCATAAAACATGCAATGGCAGATATTTGTCCAAGACGGTAAGAAGTCCGAGAAGGGAGTTATGTCTTTTATGAAAGAACTGCCCCTCGGGGGAGGGGAGTTCCTCTCTTGGGGAGTCACTTGGGACTGTGAAAAAAGTTTGGACTTTAACATTTATTTCAAAGTACAAACTTTTTTCTTTGTCTAAACTGTTTAATTTTCTAACACTTGGCCATTTTTTTAACGGGTGCATTTTTTTAACGGGTCACCCTACATCTGCAATGTATCAATATTTTGATATTTTTGGAAAATATCATGATGTTTTGCTCTCTAGGAAACACTAATAATTTGAAGCACGTTTCGAATTGCTAGTGTTTTATATCAAACTAGAGAAAGTCTGTGCTATGCACGGGGCCCGTCATGAATTAAGTTTACGGACACATTTCCCGGGACATTTCCCGGGACATTTTCCGAGAACTGTTCCCGACGACTTGTAGGATTGATCGACTACTCATGCCTGCCTCCTCTTTCAATGGAGGTAGAATGGGAGAGCGCATTTACAATGTGGGCGCGAGGAGGGGAGAAGTGATTGTTCGGCCCGACGACTTGTCAGATTGAATCTTTATTGAGTTGATCGACCACTCATGCCTGCCTCCTGTTTCCATGCACGTAGAGTGGGAGAGTGCATTTTCAATGCGGGAGTGAGGAGGGGAGAAGTGGTTTTCCTTTTAGCCTTCTCTTTTGCTTTAGCTTTCCCTTTTGCTTTAGCCTTCCTTTTAGCCTGCATCCAGGATTATAATGTAGATTAATTGACAAAAAAAGCATACGTCCTTTTTCACCCAGATTAATCCCAACAACATACAAATACCTACAGAAACCTTTGCACATTAAAAGAAACAAAATCAGAAAATTTTAACACTTACTGCTTGACTTGCATTGGTTGGTTTCCCCTTCTTGTCCACTTTTTCTTTATTAGCCGGCGGATCGGGTTTCGGGGGAAAGAAGTTCTTTGGCAGAAAAGTTAAAGATGCCAATTTAGCTGTGGCCTGACTGTGTAATGCGGTGAAAGCCTCCAAAACATCACCACGGGCAGACTGTAAATTGGGAAGCTGTAAACAAAAAAATATACTCGTCAAACTGACGTGTTCGAAACTACACCTTTGGTTATTCAATTTACAAATGTATGGAAACCAATACAGGCAACAGAATAGCAACAATGTTAAAAAAAAGAATGAGACAGTTGATGATGACTATTATATTGTGGCCTTCTGACGACAAAACACAGTCATATTGCAAAAAAATAAATCTCTTGCGCCCGAGTTTTGAACCACGACCATTCACCAAGAGCAATGCTGCTTTTTGTATTTTCAGAAAACAAAACCGAACTCGTTTGATGTTTAAGGCAAGGTTTAGCTAAACAGATGTCAAGACATTAAGAAACATGAACATGCTTGAGTTGCTGTGGGAGGTGGCAGGTGTGTTTGAGGCGAGTGTGTGGACTGTGCACTCTAATCTGACTAGGGATCGGTACGATACCGATGAAGGGTAAACCAATCCGATACAATATGATCCGATACCGATGCCGAAACTGATAATAATAAATCATGACTAAGAGTTTAAATTCCATACAAATGCAACTTCAGTTTCTGATTTTGCATGGGTTCCAACTGTTGAGATTATCCAAAAAGTTCTGAGCAACAATAACAGCATTTTTAGTCTTATTCCTATGTACAGCTTCAGTACATTCATCTTCTCAGTTAGTTTTTAAGTTGGTCGTTGTAAAACAAAGCATTGAAACTGTCTCGTGTTAGATTTTCATTACAAACTAAGAAAATGGCTTTGCTTTTCTCACTTGGTTATTGCTTTTGCCGTGCTAGGTTCCAGTTTTGCAGAGAAGACGGTTGCGTTTCTTGCCGTACCGAATATCTGTATCGGAGGCCTTACAAATGACCGATACCGATATGGCAAAAACCGATAAATACAGATTATACCGATACCGATATCAATATCGGGCTATCCCTAAATTTGACCAGCACTACTGAAAACTGGTCAAATAGAGCCGTACTAGCTGTACCCGGAGTATGTCTAGCGAAGATGAAAACAGCCACTGACCTCCCCAAACCCCCCCCCCCCCCCGAATCCCCCATTGTGCGGTGGGCGTGCTTTATGACGCTGCCTCGCTGGTGCTGGAGCTTAGCAGACCCTTGTAGCAGGCATTGCCTGCAGTACTTCAGCCTTCTCATTGGCCGTCATAATGAGTTTGCTGTGTGCATCTCATCCCAAACTAAGCATATTATGTATAGAGATTTCCCTTTATTGAATTAGTAGTATTTTTTAGTGGTTGCAATGGTTCAAATTTTGTGAGTGTCAAATTACTGAATTCAACAGCAAGGTTTCATAAACTAAATACTTCATCAGTGTTATGCAGCCATGTTACTTTCAATCCTTGAGCATCAAACAGTGAATCCCAGTTACAGGGCTATCGAAGCAGACAGCGATCAAGACTGGCATCAAGAAAATTCAAGAAATCTGAGAAAGAACAAACAACTGCCTGGCTGGAACTCGATCCCAGGGCTACGGTGGATTTCTATATAGGCTCAGGAGGCCGTGCCTATAGCGGCTTTTCTTAAGGGCACTTCTTGGGCACGACTGCCCAAAAATAATCAGATGTGATGAGCCTGTGTTGGATTTGCTGTCACACAAGTAATAAAAGCAATGAAAGCGGCACTGAATTTCATTACAATGTATGAATCAAAATGAGAGTTGGGCCAAGTCAGACAGCCCTCCTTGGCATTAAAGCATTTACTAAAGGAAACCATCATTCCTAACTTTCAGTGCTGTGGGAAACAGCAATTTTCAGCTTGCCACACACACAAAGCATTTTATTTTCCGTGGAACCAGAGATGGCATGGACCCAGGTGATTTTGGAACCGAGACTAAGCCAATAGCCTAGTCATCTTAACAAAACTCGCAGGTTAAAACGATGAACATGCTTTTATTGCAAGTTTTGAATGGAATTACCAAATACAATGTTTTAAATGAAAATAAATTTCTTTGTCATTACATTCTGCAACAACTTTAACTAAATGTCTGCTCTGCTCTGCAGAACTTTACTTCAGTTTAGTCGTTACCCATAGCATTGAAAGTATGGATAGTTTATAGTTTTTTCTTGCAAATTTTAACAAAACCGGACCGTATTTTATTTCACTGGGGCAGACTGGCTTATTCGGGTCGCAAAATGCTCACCAGGGTTACAGACTTTGGGTTGTTGGTCACCAGGTCGGGAAAAAAGCGACACGGGGAATTTTTGTAACCCTTAGGTAGGGCGTAAGCCTTGCGGCATGGTAGTTACATACTATTGTATCAAATTATCAAATTTACCTAACTTTTCTTAGACTCACGTTTTGATTAGCGTACTCTCCGACTTTTTCTTGTCATTTTCATTTCCCCCGGCTTTTCCAGGGTTTGCAGGTTTTATACGAACCCCGAATTAAGAGTGTGTTTTTTTTACCCTAAAAGAGACATAGGGGCTCCAAGATCATTTTCAAACTTACGTCATCAAATCTTTTAAAAAGCAGGCACCATTACATTTTTACTTCACACTTAACTCCTAAAGTCCAAAACTGCATCAAATTCTGTTTCAAATCCAAGTTTTTATTTCAATTAAAATTCACCTCTTAACAAAATTATCAATGATTTTATCCTTCTGAGATTAAAACAATATTAAAGACTGGCCATGTGAGAACACAAGACATACTTATCTGCGAAACTTATCAGCTCCGCCTGGGACTCAAACTCAGGGCTTCCCTAATATTAGGCCTGGAATCCTACAAACACACTAGCTACATCTAGCTAGAGGGTTTAGCTTAGAAGGTTGAATATGCACAAGGTTAACCCTTTACTTACAATTTATTATTTATTTACTTCTGGGATTACCCTTGACTATCTGGGATGAAATGAAGTAAAAGGGGATTTTCAGTTTACCTTATGGTTAATAGTGCTTACAGCAAGCAATGCAAGAATAGGGATGCACCGAAAATTCGTTAATTCATCGGTATTCGGCCTATTCAGCCAAAAATTCAAGTATTTGGTATTCGGCCGAATAATAATATTCGATATTCGGCCAAATACTGATTTTGGCCAAATAATGATATTCGGCTGAATAATTTTTTTTAGTACAAATGTATGCAATTTTGTTAAGAACGTTTAGCTATGCATTTCGTTTTTGGCATTTCGTTTTTGTGAGGAATTCTTGTCTTCGAATGTTCCTATTTTTTACAGGCAACAGCTTTTTTTCAAGGCCTAATACGAAACTGTAAATTTTATAAGTTTTTCAAAAGACTAAAATGTGCGTTGTAAACCTTTTACGATCCGTTTCGTCATGTTTCTTTATCAGTAAAGTTTGTCAGTTAATGTGTCTACCTCTGGTCACACATTTTTATTGGTACCATGTTTAATTCACTGGTATTAGTCAAAACATTCGATCAAATACTTGGTCGAATAATTCCGGTATTCGGCCAAATAAGTAAATTGTTTCATGCCGAAAATTAACTATTCGATTGTGTATTCGGTGTTTGGTATTTGGCACGTTGAATATTCGGTTGCATATTCGGTACATTTTATATTCGGTGAATCCGTAATAATCCCAAGGTAAAGGATTGTTGAACCTTCGAAGCTCGCCAAAGCCAACAAAGCACTATAGTAGCACTTTGACCTAAGATGCAGGTAGTTCTGTGTTCGAGTACCGGGCGGAGCAGTTGTCTTTTGTGTCTTTAAGATTAATTTTTTCCTCCCAAGCACAGAGTTTCGAATTTTTAAACCGCAACGTCTTTGGAAGGAAAAAATTAATAACACGCCTACTTAAATAGTAAGAACTAGGGTGATATCTCCTCACCTTCGAAACTCTTAACTTTTGTTCTTTATTAATGAAAACATTCTTGGCACATTCGTTTTGAACGCTTCAAGACTGTCCAATCTAGTCCCGCACCACAAAAGCCCCCATCTGTCAAAATTGGGTAAAAAAATGCTGTACTTGTGGCAAGAGTTTGAGTTCTTGTTGAATTTAGGCGTGTTCCCGTCTCGCATTTTACTTGGCACAGGAAGGAGTTTCACATGGAAACACATTTCATAGTACTACAACAAAGTATTGAAGCACGCTAAACCAAAACCGCACAAGGTGCAGTGCGCTACCTAAAATTCAGCTTAGGGGTGGTGAAATGAAGTTATAGGTCTGTGCCTCTACGACGATGGAGGCCAACACGAACACGAGTACGCTTCACTAACTAATTAGCATAAATTACACATCAATCTAGAAAAGACAAAAATGTGGAACATCCTTCCCCCCTCCGGATGATTGCCTCACTTCAGAATATTTTCTTCTTGTCAGTCGCCTGATGGGGTTTGGCATAAGATAATTATGGCAATTAATAGCCATAATTAGGCATTTTCATGCTGTCTTTGATCTCGTTGACAAGCTTGGGGACTGACAAATATAATCTCGGATTACCTTAATTGCATTTCTCATTAGATTACCCAGCATTTACCCAACAACTTTTCCACATCGACCAGACCCCCTAATGCGAATGCCCTCTCTTTTTTTGTCTTTCACCTAGCGACATTATTATTTTTCTTTAGTTATTAATCTCAATCAACTACCAGTATTATTCCTTTATTCCACAGTACTTAGATAATAAGCGTCGCGGTTAGTTTATTACTTCTAAACGAGCTAATTCAATGCTAATCTAAATCATTAACAAAGGCACCCACCAACAGTACGTCAAAGAAGCATGGGTTAATAAAAAAAAACTATTTCGTTTGTTGTTTATGGAAAAGTTAACGCTCACTACAAAAAGCTTTGAACTCTTTTGGGTTTAACTAAGCTTAGGGCAAAACAAATTATTCCTATAAACGTTCCATAACAGCGACAAACGAAAAAAGTGTTTGGGGCAGGAAATCTGGGGCATTCCCCTACCAAGCTGATTTTGTAAAATTAGGGCCTAAAAAGAAACAATAAAATTTTTATAAAATTCAGCAATCTTTGCTGACCAACGTGTTTACGAGTTTACACTACGATGAAAAATGACCGTTTGTTTATTATTTACACTGGGGTGACTTGAATTAAGACAACAAAAGACACAAAGATTTTCTAAAGCGGTTTCCACAAATAACGTGTTCCCCCTCTCCTTCCAGCCAGGGGTCTGGGGGAGCACTGTGAGCTTCCCCCGTGGTGTCCGTAGCCCATATTTTTTAGCTTATTTTGGGACCATTTCTGGATTCTAGTGGTTACTCCCAGCACTTGGCAATTCAAATAAACAAATGTAAGAAAATGTGCCTCCTCAAAAAACCGAAGGGAGCTTTCCGTGCAATGTGGGACCCCACCCCAGGATGCACCAATGCGTAATTCCATAGATACAATTTGGAAACGCAATTTAAAAAAGCTCGAAAAAAACATGTTCGTTGGAAATTTTAAAAAGAATCATAAAAAAGCGCATGTGGTAACCCTGCAACAGTATAAACACTCAATTAAGATCATAGTACAGCCACCAGTGCTCATTAATAAAGGGAAAGGTGTGATTCTTTAATATTTTATGTTTAAATTTTCAATACATTTAATTTCAAGTACCAGTAATAAAAGAAATAATATGGTTTTAGTGTGTTGTGTTTAAGTTACAGAGTAATGTATTTTTAATACCAAAAGTTAAAACAAACTAACTTCAAATTAACATTAATTTGACACTACACATACTAGGGATGCACCGAATACAAAATTTGCCTAATACAGAATATACAACCGAATACTTAACTTGCCAAATACTGAATACCAAATATTCGGCACCAAACAATTTACATATTCGGCCGAATACCAAATTATTTGGCCGAATGCTTTGCCGAATACCTGTAAATCAAACATATTTGATCATTTTCCCATCTTTTATGAATGTCAGCAGATAATTCCTCACAAACAAAAACTAAATGCTTAGCTAAACGTTCTTACATTAACACAATTGCGTAAATACATACTAAAAAATATTCGACCGAATACCAACAAATCTTAACACTATTCGACCAAAATCAGTATTCGGCTGAATACCGAATATCGTTATTCGGTCAAATCGATATTCGGCCAAATACCAAATACTTGAATTTTTGGCCGAATACTGTATATGCGGTACATTCCTAACACATACACACTCATTTTTGGTTTCACTAAGTCGTTTTTATCATCCAGCTGTGGTCCTGTGTTCATTATAATGGTTATACTATTGCAGTTGTTAACCATAATTAAAAAAAAAATGTTTAGCACAAGAGGTACATACGATAAACACCCACACCAGCTTACTGATGTCGTTCAAAATGAAATTGGTGAAGAAAAACTGACTGCAGTTGTAAAGTTTACTTGTGAACTAAACACGATAATAAGGTTGTGCATCAGTTGACAGGATTAACCTGTTTGTGCACCTTTCCTGTCTCAACCAAGGTTTAGTTAAACGTTAACGTAAACATAAAACAAAATTTGTTTGCTAATGACTTCTTATACCGCTGTCTTGTACGGAATCATGGACTTCAATGTAAAAAAGAAATACTCCAGCGATTCTAAAACACCGACCTTGTGACGAACAGAGTCCTTTTCTGGCAATTTCTCTCCATTTTCTGAATCCATCATGAAATCGCATTCTTGTTTATACGCGATCAGCCTCTGGACTGTTTGTGTTCCGGTATTGTCACACACACCTGGCACCAGATGGTTCATGTATTCAAGCCCTATATCCAGGATTCCACGGTTCAGCTACAGAACCTCTTCCTCAATCAAAACATTTATAATGACACACATGCTGACTAATCCCAATGCAGCGTATCTAATGGGTGGGACCCGGCAAAAGTTCAAATGCCATTATTGGACAAATTGAGCCATTTAAAAATGCATCAACTGAAGAGCTAAAAATAAAGTTCACGATCTCACCAACCACACAAAATAAAACCACACTCCGTATCGTTGATTAATACTACTCATTAATGATTCTGCAGTGTGCCGATTACTAAAACTTGCTTAATCATTAAGCTTTATAAAGGACGAAACGCAATGGATCTAATTTCTGTTTCTTTAAACTTGATCTCGCATTCTTGAAATATTCTTTTACTTAAGTCTCCAGTTCACAGCAGGAAATCGAACCATAACTAAAAAACGCTTGAAACTGCCCAACCGTAACCGAACTGAATAACTTATAGGTAGCATTAACTGTAATTTAACTGAAAGGAATTTTTGTTCTGTGCATACGGCCACAAATTAAACTTTAGCTACAGCTACACATACATAAAAATATGGCATGTTATACAAGTTAACACTTTTTTTATTGCAATAGCACCCGAACAGACGATGACCAGTACGGTAGATTCACAAGTGGTAGGCCACTTCATCGTTCACCTTTTCCCTGCCGGTTTTTAAATACGGTAATCGTTTAACGAAATAAAGCGTAAACCATATCGTGTTACCGTTTATTGTTTGTGGGATTTAAGTTATTACATGACATAAAGACAAATGGGTCAGTTAACGGTCAACACGCAAAGGAAACAGGTTTGCATCTGTATTTATTTGCTAACTTTGCTAAACTTTGCTGAAAATTAAGCATACCGTTTTATCTCAAAACGAGGGTGTAAGAGACCAAACAGATGTTGAAATCATTTTTTGGGAGCAAACAAACTCGATCCTTCAAATCTATTTTAAGTATTTACGATTTACTTTTACACACTAAAAACTAATTTTAAACAGCATTAAAATGTTGTTTCTTACTATCTGCAAAATACTTCCCGTCAGTAATATTTGCCGACTTTGTCCCATTGGAGGAGGGTCAGCAAGAACCCAAAGCTATAATCAGTGTTATAGCTTTACTTAAAAATAATTTAAGAGGTCCCCACTTATGAA